>CAUYRT010054687.1:0-104311 GCA_963574885.1 Lepilemur ruficaudatus
AATATATAGATATATATTTTAGATATTTCTCTCATATACAGAGATTTTGTGTCTTATATATATATATATATATATATATATATATATATATATATATATATATATAATTTTAAGCTTCTATTGGGCACAAACTATAACAAATATTAAATCATTCACAAGGTGGTAACTGTTCAAAGCTAAAATGCAAGTGGCCTGCCCCCATCACAGAGAAAACATTCCAGAACTTTATATTGTTGACAAGTCACAGTAACAAAACCAAATTGAGGTGTTTGTAATAGGAAGTGCGGACATTCAGTGATGGGCTGATTGGCTACTTCTACACCAACAAAATCAATCCTCTAGGAGGCGTTAGAAAGGAATAATGGCTGACTTACTTGAAGGATCATTGAGGACCCATTCAAAGCATAATAATAAGTGCAATAATATTCAGCAATATATTTGGCTTCAAATTTGTAGATTTAGTCTAAATTAACCAGCTTTTGCATTTCAAGCTAAATTAAATGCACTAAGCCTACACGTAATGCAAAAAATTATATTATCTAAGTATTAGACACTTTTTTAAATTGTGTCAAAAATATTTAACATGAGAGCTACCATCTTAAATTTTTAAATGTACATTATGATGCATACCAAATATTAAATGTACATACTAAAGGTACAATATTGTGCCTCTAGAACATATTAATCTAGCATAGCTAAAACTTTATACCCATTGAATAGTATCTCCCCATTTTCTCCTACCCCTAATCCCTGGCAACCACCATTCTACTCTCTGCTTCTATGAGCTTTTTAGATACCTCACCAAAGTGAAATCATGCAGTATTTGTCCCTCTGTGACTGGCTTATTTCAATCATCATGTTGTGCTCTAGGTTTATCCATGTTGTCGCATAAGGTATGATTTCCTTCTTTTGTAAGACTGAATAATATTCCATTATATATGTGTACATACCTCATTTTATTTATACATTCATTCACTGATGGATATTTATGATTTTTACACATGTTGGCTGTTGTGAATAATGCCGCAATGAACATATCTCTTCAAGATCCTGATTTCAATTCTTTTGCATAAATACCAAAAAGTGGGGTTGTTAAATCATACAGTAGTTCTACTTTTATTTTTTTAAGGAAACTCCATACTATTTTCCATAGCTGCTGCACCACAACAGTGTACAATGGTTACAATCCACAACAGTGTACAAGGGTTACAACTTATCTACATCCTTGTCAACACTTGTTATTTTTTGTTTTTTTTTTTTGATAATAGTCATCCTTACAGGTGTGAGGTGATATCTCATTGTGATTTTGATTCGCATTTCTCTGGTTATTAGTGATGTCAAGCACTTTTTTATGTATTTGTTGATCATTTATATGGGCTGATCTTTGACAAGAATGAGAAAAATACATAATGAAGAAAGGATAGTCTCTTTGACACATGCCATTGGGAAAACTGAATATCCACATACAAAAGAATGAAGTTGGACCCTTAACTTATACCATACACAAAAATCAATTCAAAATGGATTAAAGACTTAAACCTAAGACCTGAAACTGTAATACCCCCAGAAGAAAACATAAGGGAAAAGCTTCATGGCATTAGTCTTGGTAATGATTTCTTTGATATGGCACCAAAAGCACAAGCAACAAAAGCAAAAATAAGCAAGTAGAACTACATCAAACTAAAAAGCTTCTGCACAGCAAAAGAAACAACAGAGTAAAAAGGCAACCTACAGAATGGGAGAAATTATTTGCAAACCATACATTTGATAAAGGGTTAATATGTGAAATATGTAAGCAACTCCTACAAATCAATAGCAAAAAACAGAAACAAAAACAAAAGCTGATTAAAAATGAGCAAAGGATTTGAATAGACATTTTTCCAAAGAATCAGCTACACTGAGGCTGTCTCAGCTTTATATGTGTTGCCTTTTATATGCAGGCCACAGTTTCATAAAGGGGAGAACACTTGTGCATATTGTCCTTACAGGGCCATTCTAAAGATAGAGTCAGGGAATGATTTAAACTTTTGGCCTAAAAGTACAAGACAAATTCAACTAAGACAGTAAACACAAATTCACCTGTTCAATATCTAATATCCATTAAAAGGAAGATACAAGAAGATATTTGATAAATATACTTTGTCACTTCCTCCTAAGCTTACCTACTATAATTTTCAAGGGCAAAGGAGCTACAATATAGCATATTATTATGCATAGTACCTCTAGAATGAGGCAGCCTGGGTTTGAATACCTGCTTCAATACTTATTAATAGTGTGGACTTTTATAGTTGTTCACCCTTTCCAAGCCTCATTTCCTGCTCTAAAAATGGGCACAAAAATTGTACTTCATTTATAAGGTTGTTATGATTAAATTTGTTGATTGTTTTAATATACTTAACAGTAGTGAATGGCATAATATAAACAAGAAACATATGACTAATTACATTATTGTAATGGTGTACTAGTGAGAGTTCTCTAGAGAAGCAGAGATATAGATATCTATAGAAAGAAATTTATTATAAGGAATTGTCTCACATGATTATTGAGGCTGGCAAGTCTTAAGATTTGTAGGGTGAATCAGAAAGCTGAAGACCCAGGAGAGCCAATGGTTTAGTTACAGTCCAAGTACAAAGGCCTGAGAACCAAGAAAGCTAATCGTGTAGTCCTAGTCTAAAGGCCATGAGGCTCAAGGCCAGGAACAGCCAATGTTTCAGTTCAAATCTGAAGGCAGAAAAAAAGGTGATGCCCCAGTTTGAAGACTGTGAGGCAGGAAGAATTCTTTTTACTTGGGGGACGTCAGCCTTTTCTTTCTAGTTAAGCCTTCAACTGATGGGATAAGGCACATCACAATGGGGAAATCTGCTTTACTTAGTCTACCAATTGAAATGTTAATCTCATCTAAAAACACACTCACAGAAACAAGAATAATGTTTGACCAAATATCTGGGCACCTCATGGCCCAGTTGACACAAAATTAATCATTACAATGGATATTAGTAAAATATATTATGCAGATTTGATGCCACCAAAATTTATTAAAACTGCAAAAATGTACTCAAATGTTTTAGGTTTCTAAGTAATATTAAGCAACTTATTTGACTGAGGATTTTGTCTGTGGGAGTCTAGTTTGATAATGTTTGGCTTTGTTTTTTACCAAAGTGCCCAGTTGTTTGACTAAGTCAATTGTCCAGTCCTTTATAAATAGTCAGTTGTGGCTATTGTTAAATTGAGTGGAATTTTTATAGCCTTCTAATTTTTGAAAAGGGACAAAGCTCCCAAAACACAGAAAGTCTTCACTATACAGTACTAGATTTGAAAGCCTATGAGCAATCTTTCCCACCATTAATCCTCAGATTGGATCAAAGAGCATTACTGAATGTATCAGACAAATAGAGCAATAAAGTGATACCAATATGAAATTTTATTTTTATTTTTCAACAGCTCAAGTCAATGATGTAGAGTGAGAATTAAATGCACGAAAGAGAAAATGTAATTTATGGAATGAAAAGTATACTTGCATTTTCACAGAGGTAGTGAGAATGGCAAGGAATGCATGACATAAAAAATTACAATGAAATTGTCTAACCTTAAATTGAAATTAATATTGTGCAGAATACCAAAGCTGCATTCAAATCATTTTCTTTTAATTGACAAGACTGTGCTTTCTTACAAGGTTTTCAACAAGTAGTCATTAGGATTTAAATTCTGTACAGAAGGTTGATTATACCACAATGCTTTAAACATGGTATTAAAGGTACATTTTTAAATCAAGTGTATTATTCAACAAAACCAAGAAAAATTATATACCTTTAAATCTAGTAAGTTGTTCTATACATGACAGAACACAATCTATGGCTTTTCCCTTGCTCTCGGTTCATTTGTTTGATATATGAACATTTAGTTGAAAATAAAGGGTTAAGCAAATACCTGGAGAATGCCTTGCCTCTGTTCCTAAGAGATTCTAAAAGTCAACACTTCTGAAAAAAATTCCTATCTTTAGTTGTTCTAACCTTTAATAAAGAGACAACTTCTGGGAAGATATCAAGTGTGTAGATAATATTTTTAAACAAACAGCAAAATCCAGAGGCCTTAACAAAACATGTAATCTAAACAAATGAACAAATAATGGCTATTGAGTTCTTACTATGTATGTGGCAGGAACTTTGGCTATATTATCTCTAATTGTCACATTTACAACATTCCTTCAAGATAGGTATCAGCTATCCCTCTCCCAAAACCCACCCCTCCATCACACACTCAGCCTACCCCCACTACAAATGAGGAATCTGAAACTCTGGGATATTAAGTAAGATATTAAGGACTAAAGATGAAGACCATAGAGTGGACTTGAAACCAGTTTCACACAAAATCAAAGCTCACTACACAATGCTAACTCTAAAGAAATATACAAGTAACAGGACCACAAGTATATATAGCATTTCTTTTCCAAAGCAGTGCAGCAATATTCTCTTTGGAAAAAAATTTTATTGATTTTTTTTAAATTATAAGCATTATAAGTGATTATTGTGGGACATTTGTAAAATATACAGGCAAAAAAGAAAACAAAAATAATCAGTAATATATCAGTAATATATAGTGCATGTCATGGATGTTGTGCCACTCGATCGCCCTTTTAAGGATTTAACCTCCAAAGTATTGCAAACATTATGGCTTGTACCATTCAGCTTTCAGCCCTCCTTTGGAATTTCACTGGCTGAAGAGAGACACCTAGCTTAAAGTCACAGCCCCTTCTCAAGGATGGTCTGCATACAATGATGAATGGCTGTGTGGTTATAAAAACTGCCCATTTCCCCCACTTTTTTTCTTTCTTTTTTCCCCCAACTTTGTTCCCTTTCTCAACTTAGGAAGAGCTATCCCTGTGGAGTCAGATGACTGCTTGTTGTGGCCAATGCCATAACCCAACTTCTCCCTCTGTCCAATCACGTTTCTTTCCTTTCCCCCATACAGGAGTTGAACCTCAGAGGACTATACCTAAGAAGTGAGATAGACAGTAATACAATAATAGTAGGGGACTTCAACATTCCATTGAAAGCACTAGACAGATAATTGAGGCAGAAAACCAACAAAGGAACACTGGACTTAAACTGGACTCTAGAACAAATGGACCTAACAGACATTTACAGTATATTCTACCCAACAATTACAGATATACATTCTTCATATCAGCCCATGGAACATTTTTTGAAGACAGACTATATATTAGGCCATAAAACAAGTCTCGATAAATTTTTAAAAACTAAAATCATATCAAGTATCTTCTCAGAACTCAGCAGAATAAAACTAGAACTCAATTCCAAGAGGAACTTTCAAAACTATATAATACATAGACATTAAACAACCTGCTCCTGAATGATCTTTAGGTCAACAATGAAATAAAGATAAAAATTTTCAAAATTTGTCAGAATGAATGCCACAACTTATCAAAATCTCTGGGACTTAGCAAAAGCAGTGCAAAGAGGGAAATTTATACTGCTAAATGCTTATATCAAAAAGACAGAAAGATCACAAATTAACAACCTAACATTACAAATCCAGGAACTAGAAAAACAAGAACAAAACAGATCCAAAGCTAGCAGAAGACAGAGCAGAACCTAACAAAATTTGAAACAAAAAAACACTAAAAATTATCAATGAAATGAAAAGTGGGTTCTTTGAAAAAAACTAGACTAAATAGATGACTAATCAGATTATTCAGAAGAGAAAGGATTCAAGCAACCTCAATCGAACATGAAAAAGGAGACATTATAACTGATACCACAGACATACAAAAGATCATCCAAGACTACCATCAATACTTTTATGCACATAGACTAGAAATTTAGAGAAAATGGATAAATTCCTGGAAACATATAACCCCCCAGACTTGAATCAAAAAGAAATAGAAATCCTGAACCGACCAATAATCAGTAGTGTGATTGAATCAGTAATAAAAAAATCTCCCAACATAAAAAGCCTCAGATCAGATGGATTCATAGATGAATTCTACCAGATGTTCAAAGAACTGGTATTAATCCTACAGAAATTGTTCCAAAAGATCAAGGAAGAGGAGATCCTCCCTAAATCATTGTACAAAGCCAGTATCACCCTGACACCAAAGCCAGGAAAAGACACACCAAAAAAGAAAATTATAGACCAATATCCCTGATGGATATAAATATAAAAAATCCTCAACAAAATACTAGCAAACAGAATTTAGCAGCACATCAAAAAGATAATTCATCATGATCAAGTGGATTTTCTCCCAGGGATGCAAGGATAGCTCAACATATGCAAGTCAATAAATGTGATTCAGTATATAAAGAAAATTAAAAACAAAAACCATATGAAGATCTCAAAAGACACAAAAAAAGCATTTGATAAAATCCAGCACCCCTTCATGATAAAAACCCTCAACAAACTAGGCATAAATGAAATATACATCAAAATAATAAAAGCCACATATGAAAAACCCACAGGCAACATCATACTATATGAGGAAAAGTTGAAAACATTCCCCCTAAGAACTGGAACAAGACAAGTATGCCCACTTTCACTACATCTGTTCGACATATTACTGGAGGTTCTAGCCAAAGCAGTCAAGGCAAGAGAAAGAAAGAAGGAATGGGCATCCAAATTGGAAAACAGTAAGTCAAACTATCCCTGTTTGCTGATGAAATGATCTTATATCTAGAAAAGCTTAAAGACTTCTAGATTTGATCAATGAATCCAGTAAAGTCTCAGGTTACAAAATCAAAATATGCAAATCAGTAGCATTTCTATACACCAATAACAACAAAGCTGAGAATCAAAAAATCAAGAACTCAATACCATTTATAATAGCTGCAATAAAATAAAATAAAATACCTAGTTTAAAATTGTAATGTACAAGGTAGGAATTCATGTCCATTGATATCTTATGTTTTACCTTATATTTACATAAAACTTTAATTCAGTTTCTTAAGAGAGATAAATATTTGTGAATGGAATCAAAGAATCAAAATTTGTCATACCTTAAATTCATGATGGAAAAATATGACAACTCCCCAATACTCAGAAATGAAAATACATGTCCATATAAATGTATATCAATAATTGCTTTTCATTATTTAATAAATTCATTTTTATTGATAAAAAAATAAATAAATAAAATAAAATAAAATACCTAGGAATGTACTTTACCAAAGAGGTGAAAGATCTCTACAGTGTTTTGTAGTTTTCTACAAAATTAACTGTAGATGACACAAATAAATGGAAAAACATCCTATGCTCATGGACCGGAAGAATATCAATACTGTTAAAATGACCATTTTGCCCAAGGCAATCTATAGATTCAATGTAATTCCTACTAAAATACCAAAGTCATTTTTCACAGAATTAGAAAAAACATTACAAAATTCACGTGGAACCAAAAAAGAACCTGAATAACCAAAACAATCCTAAACAAAAGAACAAATCTGGAGGCATCACATTGCCTGACTTCAAATTATACTATAAGGCTATGGTGACCAAACAGCATGATACTGGCATAAAGGTAGACACATAGATCAGTGGAACAGAATAGAGAACTCAGAAATAATGCCATATACCCAGAACTAACTGATTTTGGACAAAACTGACAAAAACATACATTAGGGAATGGACATCCTATCCAATAAACAGTACTGGGAAAATTGGATAGCCACATGCCGAAGAATGAAAATGGATCCATGTCTCCTACCATATATAAAAACTAATTCAAGATGGATCAAAGACTTAAATGTAAGACATGAAATCATAAAAATAGAAGGAAACCTAGGGAAAACTTCTGGATATTGGCCTAGGCAAAGAATTTATGACTAAGACCCCAAAAGCAAATACAACAAAAACAAAAATAAATAAATGGGACTTAATTAAACTAAAAAGCTTCTGCACAACAAAGGAAATAATCAACAGAATAAATACGCAACCCAGAATGGGAGAAAATATTCACAGGCTATACATCTGACAAAGGACTAATATCTGGAATCTATAAGAAATTCAAACAAAGCAAGAACAAAACAAATAACCCTATTAAAAAGTGGGCAAACAACATGAATAGACATTTTACAAAAGAAGATATACAAATGGCCAAGGAACCTATGAAAAAAATGCTCAACATCCCTAACCATCAGGGAAACGCAAATTAAAATGACAATGAAGTATTCCCTTACCCCAGTCAGCATGACCATTATTAAAAAGTCAAAAAACAGTAGATGTTAGCACAGATGTAGTGAAGAGGGAATGCTTATACACTGTTGGTGGCAATGTAAATTATTAATGGTACAATCTCTATGGAGAACAATATGGAGATTTCTCAAAGAACTAAAAGTAGATCTACCAATCAATCTAGCACTGCTGGGGATCTACCCAAAGGAAAAGAAGTCATTATATCAAAGAGACACTTGCACGTATATGTTTACCACAGCACAATTCCAATTGCAAAGATATAGAATCAACCCAAGTGCCCATCAACCAATGAGTGAATAAAGAAAATGTGGTATATATAAATTATGGAATAGTACTCAGCCAGAAAGAAGAATGAAATAATGTCTTCTGCAGCAACTTGGATGGAACTAGAGGCCATTATCCGAAGTGAAGTAACTCAGGAACAGACAACCAAATACCGCATGTTCTCACTTACAAGTGAGAGCTAATCTATGGGTATGCATGGTCATAAAGAGTGGTATAATGGACATTGGAGACTCAGATGGGGGAGGTGGGGAGGAAAGTGAGGCATCAAAAATTATCCATTGAGTACAACATACACTGTTTGGGTGGTGGGTACACTAAAAGTCCAGACTTCACCACTATATAATATATCCATACAACAAAACTCCACTTGTACCCCTTAAATATATTGAAATAAATAATTGAAAAATTTTAAAAATTAAAATATTCCCCAGGAACCGTGGAAACTCCCATAAGATGTTTTAAGCATATACTTATATAATTATATATTCAGATAGATAAACATATGCCACCTTCTTTGAGAAATATCCCTTCCCTGTAACAACTTTCTAATAGCTGTTATTTGAAATTAAAATGCAACAGTGTTGTTTGCAAATTTCACAGCTTCTTTTCTGCCTTCTTTAATAAATTCTAATTGCAAATACAAACTTACCTAAAAGATATTTTTTCAGAACCAACCTTTCTTTACAGAGAAATCTTAGCAAAATTTAAAGCAGTCTTTTGTACATTTTATTTTGTTGTCATTGCTTTAATTGTAAAGTGGTAACACTAACACAAGTAATGAAAAGAAAATATCTAAGTGGGAAATCTTTAGCTAAAATGCAAAATCACACCTTGGGGTATGAAGAAAGTGGGAGTACTAAGAAGGAGAATGGAAGTAGTAATGACGATGACATCACAAGAACAGGAAGAGGTGATGCTGGCATTCATTAGGCACTTGCTCTACCTGCCAGGTACTATTCTAAGTGCTTTACATACAATATCTAAATTTGTACTAACTCTCACCCTATGAGGTAGATGCCATTACTATCTCCATTTTGCCAATGAAGCAACTCAGGTGTGAAGAAGTTAAGTAATTAGCCAAATCCTGGGCTGGAATTTAAACCCTGGCAGATTGACTCCAGAACTGGCACTCCACTAAAAGAGAAAATGGGAAGGCAGACTGTGTCTACTTTGAAAACACTGCATAGGGGTTAAAAACACAGGTTTTGGTTCTGCATATACTAAGGCTGAAGACCATTCCACCATTCAGCAACTCCTCTTCTGGGTATACATCCAAAAGAATTGAAAGCAGAGGCTCAAACAGATATTTATACTCCAATACTGGCAGCAGCATTATGCACGATAGCCATCACTTGATAAATGGATAAACAAAATGTGCTATATACATACAATGGAACATTATTCAGCCTTAAAAACGAATGAAATTCTAATATAATACAAAACCTGGATAAAGCTTGAAAACATTATGCTAAGAGAAATGAAATAAGCCAGACACAAAAGGACAAATACTGTATGAGTCCACTTATATGAGGTATCAAGAATAGTAAAATTCATAGGGACAGAAAGTAGAATGGTGGTTACTGGGGGATGGATGGAGGGTGACATATGGCATTGTTGTTTAATGGGTACAGAGTTACAATTTGGGATGATGGCAAAGATCTGGAGATAAATAGTGGTGATGGTTACACAACAATTTCAAGGTTCTTAATGCCACTGAATTGTACACTTAAAACTTAAAATGGTTAATTTTATGTATATTTTACCACAATACAAAAATCATCTTAGATTCATTCATTGATCCCAGAGGGTGAAAGAAACCCCTCTAAATCTGTGTAAGGCACAATATGAAAGATGTTTGGGAAAGTACTCACTTTATTGAGTCTCAACATAATATTAGTTATCCTTCATAGCAACTTCACATGATTGCCTAGAAATGCATACAGATGTCCTCCTTTATAGCAGTCAAGTAAAGACAATCCAGGGACTGCATAACCTAGGAATACATGTTTGGAGTGGGTGGGTTTCATTTTGCTATGTTTGCTTTTTGCTTGCATTTTCACACACACAATTCAATATTTGTTTTAACAATGACAGATTAAAAAAATAGAAACACTCAGGGGTTTTTTGTTTTTTTTTTTTTAGAAACAGTTTTCAATGTGGAATGTCGTTGCTTTCATTTCACCTTGAATCTTCACAAACATACACAGCAATTACCTACTTACTATAGCACTCCTCCCTATCTTTCTTTTCCCATTGTTATTAACCACCTCATGTATGGACGTGCACAGGTTATTAGCAGAATTTGCATGGATATGGATTGTTAATTTGCTTTATTACAAAGGAAACAAATTCTGCCAATTTCCCCCAAAGATTACATTTGTGCTCCCTTTCTTTCCTATTTTAAAGCCTTCTGATGTTACATATGTGGAGATCATAACACCACCTATCTCATTAGATTGTGAAGACTTAATGGAATAAGAGAATGCAAAGTATTTAGCACAGTGTCTGACATGCTAATAAGTAAATAGTAGTTCCCTTCCTACCCTGCCCATCCAATATTATATTATGTCTGTGATGGCCATATGTCTTGGAATTTCCAGTATAGTTCCAATATCAGATATGTTGTTCTCCTAAATCCCATCATATATTTCTATAGATCATAATCCTCAAGTCAGTATTTAGAAAGCAGCATATGTGTTAGTATGATATATACCCCTTAAGCAATAATAATAGTGACTAGATTTTCAGTGCTTAGGATATTAACCATGTCATATGCTCTGCATACACTGTCATTTAACTCTCCTAACATTCCTATGAGATGGATAGCATTATTGTCACTTAATAGATGAAGAAATTGAGAGATCTGTAGCTTGGCCAAGGTCACACACTTGATAGGTGGTTTTACTATCCCTTGACCCCCCTATCTGGTGCATTTTCTACCACCTCAGAGACTCATAGTCCTGGCTAATTGACATATATGAAAACATAGGCTTTTTAAGTAGTACTATATATTTGTTTAGTTGGTGTGCTCTGAACAAATGAAGCTAGCAAGCTTTATGATATTCTCACACAATAAACACATTGTGGTGCCTCAGTTTGTCTCTAAATTAGGTTTGATTTATCTCATATGATAGCGAGGATTGATTGGGGAAATTGTTATAAAGAATCTCCATATTTCAAGTACAAATCCTCAGAAACATAAATACTGATACAGAGCAAGATATCCTGAATACCTGAGCTTGTACTTTGAAAAGGGATTGACAAGAGAAAGCTTGATGTTGAAAATGGCTCAGTTATAATCAGTTGCTGAAGTTATTCTGACAATCAGGTACAATGCAGAAGGGCAGACATTCTCAGGAAAGGTTAAGGTTTCCTTGGCAACTATCAAATGCATTGTTAATATCCCCTAGGAACTTTTTGGTCAATAATGACTGAAGTGCTAGAAAACTATTTTTAAACTATCTTTTGAGTTAATTCTATTCTCCTTTCAAAATTCTTTTTTCCTCAAATTTACTTTAATTGCTTAATTAATGGTTATTTGGTGAAGGTTACTGAACATTCCATTGAAGGAAAGGTTTTGACTCTTTCTGTCAAATAGAATTAAAGATGTCAATGTACAGGGAGCTGTTTTGAAAAGATTTGAGCAAACTCTAATGTAAAGGAGGAGTCAACTCATGAAATATTCACCCAAAGTTACAATTACAACTGTCTATCTCAAATTATTATTAATATCTATTATAGAATTTTCATATTTGCAAACATTTTAGTAATTCATTTGTATTGGTTATTCCACATATCAATCCAAGTAAGACCTTCAGTGACTATCCTCATTTTATGGATGAAAAACTTGAGATCAATTATAGACAGCCAGATTTTTTTTTGACCATTCATAGCAGGTAATCATTAACAAGTATGAATCAGAATCAGAAGAGTTGAAATGTTATTTATATCATTAGAATTAGCATATCATTTCCATCAAGTAATACTTGATAGGATTCTTGGCATCCCAAGAATATGATGGTGGATAAGATAAATCAATCAAGCCTCTATGCAGACCAAGGAAATTTCAGAATATTTAGAGAGCCTCTGATATTAAAATAATCAACAACAACTTCATTCATTGTCACCCTTAGTTGAAGGCATTGGTATTGGTGGAATCTGCTCTCAACTTTACCAGGAAGGAGCAATTATTTAAAATCATATCCTTCAAGAAATAGACTTTAGTCTAGATGCTTTTCTTTACTAGTTGAGGACATTAAAAATATGGTTATTTTTGCTAAACAGGATAATTGTTTGTTAACAAGAGTTGTATTATTAATTTTTACTGAATATTGCCAAGAACATTCAATTGATTTTTAAAACTCTCTAGTACAAAGGTAATTATCTTAGAAAGGTAATTGAAAAAGCAACTTCAATAATGCAATTCCAGGCTTATGTCTATGTCTTAGTGACAGACATCATAATACAGCAGAAAGAAAAATAGACAGACTGAAATAAACCTATAAATGAATTGTGTAATTATTTAAGAATAGCCTTGAGACAGATATTGCTTTACTTTTAAGTGGTCTTATCTTCATTCCCTTTTCTTTGTCTTAAAAATCAGCATGAGAATATCTACCTGCTTGCTGGGTTGGAGCTTTGTTGTCATTTTCAAAAAGTAAATTTTCTTCAACCAATTTCTATGTCTGGTAATAAGCCCTTATAGCACTATAAACAATTTTTAAAAATTGCAAGATTGGATGTTTTAATTACTTCAAAATATAACTCCTCTAAAAATTGCATGTTCATTTCAGCACCTGGTATATTCAAGATGTTAACAGAAACTAAACAGTCAGAGAAGGTAGCAAGGAAAATAACCATACTAAGGATATTAACCTTGATTTCTTTTTTCTCTTCCTCATTTTTTTAAACAGGAATGAAAAATTCAGTATCCTAAGTAACTGGAAAAGGGGCTAAAAGCAATATAAAGTTAACATATCACTCTGAATTTATTCTGACTGCTCTTAAGGAAAATGAATCTCATATACGATTTAGCACTACAAACACAAAATACAACAACAAAAATACTTCATCATCATAATCACCAAAAATCACTTTCACTTGTATTTATTTAATTTTTTTTCTGTGATCCTTCATTGCTCAACCAAAAATCACTTTTAAATGTCTAGTATTGTCACTTTTTCACAACAAACGGCAGAGATATGATAGCTGTTTACAATGGTGCTATTTTCCTACCACATAAAGTACCAGGTATAGTGCCTAGTATACTGCAGTTACTGAATAAGTGCTCATTCTTCCTCTGCATGCTAATACACCTATAAGAACTTCTCACAGTTGGCCACACTTCTCCTTTTGCCATGTTTTGACCAAAAGAATACAGATGGTCACGATCAGGGTAGAGAAAATGGCAAGTATGGTATGATAGCTAATCATGGTACACATGATAGCTGATACATATGTGGCAGAGGGGGTTGGGGGGAAGAAAACTTCCCCTTCACCCTCGGAAGGTTCACTGAAAGATCAATTGACAATAAGGCAGATTAATAAGAGAAAGAAATTACAAATTTATTTACCAAGCACATGGGGAGAATCATAAAGTGATTACCCAATATTCCAATGGAGTCCAGAAGTTTATATGGCCTCATTTTAGAGGGGAGTGGGAGATGAGCAATATAGGCAATTCTGTTGAGGGGCAATAAATGGTTTCTATGGAGGATAGATATTAATAGATACTTGGGAGAATGAATGGATGGGGGAAACAGACTGACTTGTAAATGATTTTCTTGGAAATTAAATTAACCTGAGAGACAAGTATTATCTTTCAAATGGGTTGGGCCAAGTCTGGTTGCATTCTTGATCTTCTTTCCTGCAATTATATTGAGATAACAGGGAGGGGAAGGAAAGGCAATTGTTCTTCTTGATGAGTCCATCTGGTTTTCATGAAGATAGAGGGAAAGCCCCTTCCAACGTTTGTTGATCTCTAAAGGCCTTTAACTCAAAATAATCAAGGTGTCATATTTGTGGGGGATATTTCCTGAACTCCTTCACATGGTATACAGATAGAGAGAATGCCCGGGGTCCACAGACTGCTAGACTTGTGGAGGCTAGTTGGCTAACTGAAAGGGGAAAATGAAAGAGAAAAAAGTAGCAGAGGACAAAGAAGAAATCATGACACCATATCCAGTATGAGTACATCTAAAGGAGGTCAAGGACTAGGGAATGGGTATATTTCTCAGCATCATATTCTCTGGTCTCCCACTGTACTAAATAAGCCATTACACTCTGATATTCAAAAGCATCTGCCACATGTAGTCATCTTCTTCACCAAAACAGAAAGAAGAGATTTCCTTGAACAAACCTCCACGTTTTGTGTTATGGGACACTGCAACCTGGCCATGCTGACTGAACAGGTTATGTACCTGACTCAGAAGCAGCTGGACTTGAGGGGAGACAAACAGCTTATGGTAAAGTGGCAAGAGAGCTTGCTCCATCAGGAGAGTTTTGTGTTGGATAATGGCACCATCTCAAGTCTGAAGACATCTCATACTTGAGACGAAGCCATTGTCTTACTGAGGGATTTGAAAGTCCAAACATCATGGAAAGGGTCAAGAGTCAGTAGAGCATGGGAAGATGCTAAAACAGACGTGAAAAAAAAGGCAGGAAGCAGAATCCACAAGGCAGTCAAAAGCCACGAAGCTGAGAGCTGAGAGCATTTGGCAGTAATAGAAACAGACAGAATCATGGATAGAAGTAAAAGCAGAAGGCAGAACCTGAATCATGAGAATTATTTACTACTAGAACTGCTTTTGGTGAACTAGCGTTGTATAGTATCCTAAATGTGATCTTTTCAGCCATCTGTGAGGATAAATTGCCCAACCACTGAAATAGTTGCTTCTGCTTCCTTACTTTCTGACATATCTTTATGACAGCCACATCGCCTGAGGAAAACTGAGATTGCTGCTGTTCCTTGCAAGGTGAAGTTACTAACGAACACGCCCAAGCACAAGAGAGTAACCACCTAGTCACTGTTTCTAGCCTGATTATCACTGTGCTAGTGCTATCCATCAGAGAAGGAGGGACATGGCAATTCAAGTCAAGAGACCTGGGTTAGGTTGCCTTTGCCCCAAAATAACAGAAAACCCTGCATAAAACAGACCTTAAAAATGAGATGTTTTACATCTCATATACTAAGAAGTCCATTGGTAGGGCAGGCACTGGTGTGTTATGTCAAGGCTCTATCTCTCCTTCTCTGTGGCTCCCTGGTCTCTGCACTTCTCTGTCAGCAGATTTCCCCTTCAGGCTTATAGCATCATGCTGGCAACAGTTCTGACAGGTGACTGAAGAAAGATTTCCCAGAAGCCTTTCCAGAATTGGGTCATGTACTTGTGCCTAAACCAATCAATCTTTGGCAAGGAAAATGTGACTACCACATAGAAAATGTGACTACTATCTTACATCAGTTAGGACCCACTCTCTGTGGCCTGAAATGGGGTCAGCCTTGTCTAGGAGGATTGATACCCGGACAAAATCCAGGCTCTGTTAGAAAGAGGAAGGGGGAGTAGGGAGCACAAGTTAAGTGAGCCTCACAATGTCTGTTTCAGGAGCCATATCTCACCACACCTTAAGGCAAGGAGAAGGAGATTACTGGATATCTTTTCTGGGATTCTGAAGCACATAGCAGTGCCTCCTATTTTATTTCTACCAGTAACAACAAGGTTTCTGAAACAAAGCCTATAATTAGAATACCTCTTCCTTGTTATTATGTTGGCAGTCCTCAAATTGCAGTATATCAATTTCTAATGATCCATCCACTACTCCCATATTATTAACTTACAGCATTTAAAGCTAACAGGCCAATAACCAATTTATTAATCAAATATCGAATGAGTGCCTACTATATGCCAGTCACCATGCTAGGTGCTGAAGACGGAGAAGTCAACAAGGTACACTTCTTTTCCTTATAACCTAGCAGTATTTGTCTCAATCTGCTTCCAGAAGGGCAGGTCCATACCTTCTCTCCCCTTGCTAGATAATATGGGAGAGGTTCATTCAGTATGACATCCAGAACCTAGTGACTGGTTGATACATATTGTTTGTTGAAAGACTGAGAAGTATAAAGGAAAAATAAGGTGAGTGGACAGGATGAGAGACCAAGAGACTTATCCTGTTACTATAAAGTAATGAGATTGGTTTTATTGTGTTTTGTGTTGATGATAAATTATCTCTGCAAGCAATTTAATAAAGGTTTAAAAAACGTTTGAACTATGGCAATATCATTTTAAATGTTTACCTTGGCCCAGTGCTATTACTTTTAAGGAAAATACCCATTTAAATGTAGACGTTATGGCACATTTGTCACCAAAAAAAGTATTACGTCATTGTACTCAAACCTTAAGATTGCTTCTAAAAAGGAAAACTAGTACTCTAGTGATAGTTGCAGTCTACCACTAAATGAAAACATGCAGAACTTGTGCCTGAGATGGAAAAGCTTTTTTTCCTGTGGATCTGGGATCAAACTCAGCCCTGTGTACCTCTAAGTATGGCAAAGCCAAGGCTTTGAGTCTTTTTGACAGTGAGAAGCAGGAACATGGTAAGAGATCAAAGGATGAAAATTTCAGTGCAAATCAAGGGGTTTGTTCATAAAGTCTGCCTTTGCATAACATCAGGATATGAATGAAACGGCTTGTACTGATGTGATGGCAGCTCAACTTAGCCTTTGTATTTGAAGGCAGCAGAAGGGGCAAGAAATTATTTGCTATATGTCAATTTGCATTAGCAAACAAGCAGACACCTCTATGACTGTTTTGTAAGAAATTATCAAGTAGCCCAAGGTACCCCCAAAAACGCTCCTTTAAAATGCCTGAGAAAATCTCCCCTAGGCAGAACATCTGAATGAATCCATCCTAATGAAGATATTACCTCCAATTATAATTTGTTTTGTCATAAAAATAAGGTATCAATCATGAAGACTAAGCTAAGAACTATAATTGTATTAATACACAATTTCTTATGTTATCCTAATTAATCAATTTACATACTCTTTTTAAAAATCTTTATAATATGCAGGTTTATAATTTGAGTTAATGAAGTATGGTATCTGTGGTCATTCCCCAAAATATGGGAATAGATCCTTGGTTACAAAGGCCTCTTTGTTTGGTTAGAAAAGTCAGATTTCACTTAAGTAATTTTCATTTACAGTACCATTTCCAGAATAAAATTCATCATAAGACCAGGAGTTCCTGTATTATGTTTTGAGGTTAAAAATAAGTCTTTTAAGAGTTCCAGAAGAAAGCATTGTCATCATAGGAGATGACAGGTCCATGTGTGTTAGTACCCGTGAAGACCTTCCAGTGGAACAAGATGTGGAAGTAGAAGACACTGATTTTTTTTTTTTGGGCCTATCAAACTCTCACGGAGAAGACAGTGATATTGATGATTCTGAGCCTGTATAAACCTAGACTAATGTGTGTGTTTGTGACTTAGTTTTTTAAAAAAAAGTTTAAAAGGTAAAAAAATAAAATAAAAATAGAAAATAGCTTATAGAATAAGGATATAAAGAAAACATTTGTATACCACTGTACAATGTGTTTGTGTTTTAAGCTAAGTGTTACAAAAGAGTCAAAAAGTTAAAAAAGATTAAAAAGTTTATAATGTGAAGACATTACAGTGAGCTAAGGTTAATTTATTGAGGAAATAAAAATATGTTCTATAAATTTAATATAGCCTAAGTGTATAGTGTTTATGGAGTCTACAGTAGTGTAATGTCCCAGGCCTTCACATTCACTCTCTGACTCACCCAGAGCAACTTCCAGTCCTACAAGTATAACAAAGTAGTCACCCCTCCTCCCATAGACATGGAAGGGAAATATTGAGAGTGGGGAATATGTAACAGAGGGAATAGTCTGAAAAAAAATGGCAGAAATATTTTCTGTCTCTTTAAAACATCCTCCACTCCTTTTTGAAAACTAAAACCTGTATCCCTGCCTCAGGCCAGTGGTTGGAGGGGCAGGGTAAGTGTCTTGTTATTTGTGCTAAAGGAGATGGCTCAGCCCAGACCTGACAAAGGGAGGACCTGGGTAGAGGTCACAGGATTGTCTTCAGTGGAGATGGGACAATCAGAATCATCAACTGTAGTTGAATAGCAATTGCCTGAAGCTGAGAACCCCATCCTTTAAAAGCTCTGTATTTCTGCTTATTATTAGGACGATGGCATTTTTCAGACAGGAATCTCCATCCTCCTCCTTTGCCGGCAAAGTAACAAAACTTCTTTTTCCTTTTCCTCAAACTACTTGTTCTCATTCTTCTGATGCAGCCTCAAGGACAAGTGGCCAAGCTTTCGGTAACACAAGCTCCATTCATGGTAAGTGCCCTATACAGGTATACTGTTCTTTACCTTTTATACCTCATTTTTACTGTACCTTTTCTATGTTTAGGTAGATTTAGATACACAAATATTTACCATTGTGTTACAGCTGCCTACAGTACTCGGTGCAGTAACATGGTGCACAGGTTTATAGCCTAGGAGCAATAGGCTATACTATATAGCCTAGGTGTATAGTAGGCTATACCATCAGGCTTGTGTAAGCACACTCCATGATGTTTGCATAATGAAATTGCCTAATGATTCATTTCTCAGGAGGTATCCCTATCATTAAGTGACAAATGATTGTACAAAAAATGATTAAATACAAGAAAATTAATTTGCTTAAAAATATCATTCTTTTAACTAAATTGATTTAGTCGTATATTTTGTACCTCTTTCTCTTCCATTCCCCTCCCCTCTGACATTGTCATGCTACCCTCTTTCCCAAACCACCACTTCTACCTCAGTTAATAGGCTATTATAACATCCTTGACCAAAATGCTCTTTGATATCCCTGCTGATTTATTGGATCCTTTCTCCTTCTTTGCTAACCCAACTGATTGGCATCTCCTCTATCTAACTATAGACAGCTCTATCTGACTGCAGTTCTCTCCATTCATGAGGAAGTATATATTCCCTAAATCATTCCTACTGTCAGGTTTCAGTGTGAAAATGTTGGTTCTTGGCACGTACACAGTCAAACAATGACCAGACACACCAAAGTAAGGCAAGCATGAGGTGAAATTTATCGAGGGGGAGCAAGGTAGGATTATCATAGGATTACAAGGCAAGAGCAAGACATAGGTTTATAGAGCATGATACACACACCACAGGTGATGACTGGACCCCTCCCTTGCTGACGCAGGAAAAAGAGAATTTGGTTATGATCTGCACCTTATTTTATAATACTGGATTGGGCCTCCCTAGTGGCTCAGAGGTCACCATGGAACCACTTTGGACAGTTGGGAGTCACATGACCTGAGTCTTAACTATGCATGCAGGTTGCTCTAGTGCAATTTCCAGACTCTGTAATACCTATGTGGCTTGGCCCTGGGCTAGAGAGCCCTCTGCATTCTTTTGCAGCTGGCACGCCAAGTTCTGATTCACAGATTTATAGGGATTCCCTCCTCTGCCAGGTATGGCAGTTGCCTTCAGACAGGATTAGGGTGGGGCAGGGCCAAGATGGGGTAACAGCAGCCACTTTCGTCCCTAGGAGACCCAATCCCTCACTATCTGCCTAACACGGTCTTAATCAAAAAAAAAAAAAAAAAGGACTGAAATATTTTGGCCCTAACTTTGAAAGTGCAAAGAGCTTCTGCAGTCTAGAGTCAATGCCTTCCCTAGTGCCTCTTACATCCTTTTTATCCTTCCTTCTCTTTGTTCATGCAATAATTTTTTTCATTGTTATATGTGCCAGGTGCTATTCTAGGCACGAGGACTGCAACAATGAAGATAAAAGACAAAAATTCCTGCCCTCATGGAACTTATGTTCTAGTTGGGGATACAAGCAATAAACAAGTTTAAGAGGAAAAACAAAATATTTTAGATTCTACATAGTAATACATGCTAAGAGAAAAAGTAAAGCAAGGAAGGGCATATGAAATGTGTGTGTGTGTGTGGTTGAAAATTTAAATAGGATGATGTTAAAGGAGCTCAGGAAATTTCACACTAAAATATGACTCTTTGGTATAAAGAGTATTTTGAATTAAAGGCCCTTAGAGATCAATAGGCATTGGAAGGGGCTTTCCCTCTATTTGCATAAACCAGACAGACCCATCAAAAAGAACAATCTGATTTTCCTTCCCTTCCCTCTTCTCTCAAGATATTATAGGAAAGAAGATCAAGAATGCAACCAGACTTGGCCCAAATCCTTTTAAATATAATACCTGCCTCTCAGGTTAATTTAAATTTGCAAAGGGAATCATTTATAAGTCAATCTGTTTTTCCCCATCCATTCATCTTCCCTAGTAACTATTTATTGCCCCTAAACAGAATTACTTATATTCCTCCTCTCCGCCCCCCCCCCCCGCCCTCTAAAATGAGGGTATATAAACTTTTTGACCCCGCTGGGATATTGGGTAATCACTCCGTGATTCTCCCCCAGGGCATGGTAAATGAATTTCTTTTTCTTATTAATCTGCCTTATTATGAGTTGATCTTTCAGAGAACCTTCCTGGGTGAAGGGGAAGTTTCCCCTCACTCCCATAGCATCCAAGCCTCAGTGTAAAGGTGACACGAGGAAACAAGCACCTGGTGGAGATGAGGAAAAAGTCAAGCAATTGTTTGGGGAAGAGCTTTCCAGAAAGAGGAAAGATCAAGTTACAACACTTCCGTAAAGATAATTCCTTGCTCCACCAAAATTTGAGGGTTGTGATTGAAATACACAGAAGTATTTACCTAGTGAGCATTAATAGTAAGATACTCCCCTACACTGACAGTGACCCAGGCCCATCCAAACTTCTCCCAGAGTAATCCTAACTCCTTAAAGTCTGCATCAAAAGGGAGTCGTCCTTGTCCTGCAAAACACCCATACAGACAAACACTAAGACTCCCTGTCTTCCATTCCATATTAGCTATTAGTTTTTAGGTAGCATTTTTCAGACTGCAATTTATTCTGTCACCTATAGACTACGTGCTATAGACAGCTATCAATAAGACAACGACTCTAATCTGCCACTTGTCCAAAGATGGAGTAGGTAACATCCAGGCCAACACACTTGTTTTCTCTGACAAGTACTAATTAAGTTGGGCCAGAAAGCCTCCCCAGATATGAGTGAACACAGTGGCCCCTCAAATACAACTTGACAAAATGCTCAATGTGTGGTCGTAGCTTAGTCATTAACACAAACTAACAATAGCACATATGTATGTTTTTTTATATATGTGTGTGTTTTTTGTTAAAGCAGTTGTCAATCCTCTGAGAAGTGTCTACAAAAGAAAAGTCATCAATTATTGATCACGTATGAGCATTGGAACAAAAGATATGTGTCTAGAGAAGAGTAAAGAAATCAATGATTTATAAGTATCACTCCTACGTTATTGTCAAGAAAAGCTTTGTGATCTAAGAGATTTAGCCAATTATGGGGCCTTTGTCCCTGAAAAAAATATCACTTCTAGTTTATTTTCCTCTAGTAAATATGTGGGTGTAATAACCTGTAACAAAATTTTTTAACTGTTGATTGTGTTCCCCACCAACCACAGAACTTTTATCTCTAATTATCTCATGGTAATCAAATGTGAAATCACTAGATTAAATGAAGAGAATACATATTTAACTCCGAGGTAAATTTAGCAATGTACAATCAAATCCCACATAATTAATCTAAGAGTAGAAAATGAAATCATATGCCTTGTCCAAGATCACAGAAGAGACTCAGACAAAGCAGAATATATCCCGAAGAGAAAATACACAAAGTCCAGTTACTTGAGCCATTAATAGTCTTTACCCTTACTGTGTGAATTTATGTTTCCAGGTAGTGAGAATATAGTCCTAACCTAGAACTGCTTCTCTAATGAATAGCACTGTACAGGTATAAACTGTTTGCTTCAAACCTATGTCATGTCTCAAAAAAGGTGCCATATTGTCTGCTCAAAGGCACTGAAATAAAATGAAAACACAAATATATTCCAAGTCACGTAGTTGCAAAGGGATGAAATGAAACCACTGCTGCACTAGTATATGGATTAATGTTGCCTTTTGCTGTCAATTCCAGCAAACACTGCATCAAATTTGTAGCTAGGGCTGATTCATGTTTTAACATTCACTCTCAGATCTTTGTCTCCAGAAAGCCTATTCTGCAGTTTATGAAGCTGGATAGACAAGAGTTATGCATAACCTCAGAAAAGCTAAGGGGCATCACATTCACTGGTATGGATCAGTGGTCAAGTAGTTAATTATTTTCCTCACAGCAAAGAAGGAAGATTTTTCCATTTGAAGATTTTTACCCTATGTACAGATTTGTGGAATGTGCTGTACTGTGCACCAGTTGATTAAAAATAAAACTATTGCAATCAACCTCCTAAAAACAGGCATTGCAAAGGTTTATTACAATACTTTTAATATTTCTAAAATTCTAAGAGAACAGATACACTTCAGTTAAAAACAAACTCAAAATCTTAGGAGTATGAATCATTAAACATGCATACATAAAACCCAGACATCCCCTCAAAACATGAGTAAAGAAAAGAAGCTATGATTTCTATAGAGAAATGTAAAAATCAAAAACACTGTCTGATAGTATAGACTACCAGAAGCATAGGCTTAAGGGATTCTAAAGCAGCATAAATCAGCCAGGCAGACTCAAACCAACTGACCTACCTGTCAGGACCAAAGCAGAAGGTACTGCCAAGGTCTATGGTGGAAAGGCAGGAGGTGCACAGGGCTGGTGGCATGCCACAGTAACTGCACTGTCACCCTGCTGGGCTGCAATTGCAGGATGGAGCTCAGGGAGATGGAGAAAGATGTTTGTTGCTCACCCACTTAAATTCTAAAAAGTAGCCAAATAGTTCTTGTCTTAGCCCTATGCCTGGCTCAATGCTACCAAGCAATGCCATGGTTTATATCGATATCCTTGGGTAAAATCTCCCCCCAAAATAATCCAAATTGCTGTTCATAGACCTGTTAGAAATTCAGGGCATATCTATAAACCTAAAAAAGGTAAAAATTTTAAACATATGTATTTCCTATAAAGGGTTTATGTTCAGTGCATTGATGTTCCTTCCCTGTTGTTTCTGGCAGTAACAGTGCAGGTAATCCTACAGCCAAGAGATTTTGCTACCTTCCCACTAGGAGGAGCTACAGGAACATAAGGAACAAGATTTAAAATTCTAGAGCTCTGGTTGTCAGGCTATAGTTTATGAGAAGGATATCTTTGAATTTGTTTCAAGTAAGCACCCGTCGGCATTATTCTGGAGCCCCACAAATACATTCCAACTAATTTTAACCAATACCATTTGAGCATCTACTATGAGCAAGGCTCATGGCTTAGATGAAGGACACAAAATAAGTGACACACAACCTCTGCTCTCAAGGAGCTCATAAATTAGTGGCACAGGGAGGGGGCAGGAGAGACATGTGAATAAAGCATTTTGAGAACTACCTATATTACAGCAGATAATGTGATAACTACATAATAACAAATGTGAAAATAAAGTGCTGTTATCGATGGGGAGGAAAAATCATACTCAGGTTGGGGAAGAAGCAGGAATTAAACGTCTGTGGCCAGCCTCAGCACTGACTGATGGGAAGCATGCCAGGGCTTACTGCAGTGATCCTCAGGGATAGAAATCACTCAGGAGCTTAGGACCTACTTTTGCTGGGTGGTTTCTGAATGCCCCAAACCAGAAGCAGATAGCCTCAGCCAACTATAGAAAGCCTCTATATGCCAGGCATTTGGCTCCAATGGATGCCTCAGGAGGCCCATTGCTTCATACAGAGCTAGTCCTCCACAGTGGAAAAAGGAAAACCATGACTGACATGACTATGATGCTTAATTCTATGTGTCAACTTGGAGGGAGTTTTTTGGATCAGACTAACATTTAAATGGGTGAGCTCTGAGTAAAGCAGATCACCCTCTGTACTGTGGGTGGGTCTCATCCAATCAGTTGAAAGCCTGAATAGAACAAAAAGACTGTCCTCTAGAAGCAAGAATGAATTCCCCAGCAGACTGCCTGTCTCCAGGGTGCCAGACTTCTCACTGGAACTGGAGCACCAGCTCTCTTGGGTCTCCAGTTAGCTGGCCCACACTCCAAATTTTGAACTCACCATCCACCACAATCATGTCAGCCAATTCCTTGTAACAAATCCCTTTCTATTTACGTACACATCCTATTGTTTCTGTTTCTCTGGAGAACCCTGACTAAATACAATGACTCCTTGGCATGCAGCATACAGCTCTGATTTGTGATAATACAGTCCAGAAACTACACTGTTTCTCATCATATGTGGCTCTTACTTCAACACCAGCTAAATAGAAATATTTCTTTAATTAAGTATGATCATTTTTTCTAACTGGGTGAAGTTCAATCCCCAGGGATATCAGAGAGCCCAGCAAGAGCAAGCACTTTCACCTACAGTGAGCTTTGGGAGTCAGACAAACTTGAGTTCACATCATATTTCAACTATTTAATAACTGTGTGTATTTAATCAGGTTTCCACTGAGGTTAAATTTCTACATCTGTAATATGAAACTGTTAATACCTATGTAAGATAATATGCACGAAGTATTTAGCATTTGGAGGGTATTCTTTAAGTTTTTTAATTGCCCATATGCCCATAGCCTATATTCTATAATTTATATTTTATTATATTATTTTATCACATGCCTGTCCATATATCCATCTAACTTTTAATAGTTATAATCCAGGGGCAAACAGCTATGAAACACTTGTTATCACCAAATGTTAGGGAACATTTCCTAACAGGCCTATTGATTTTAATCTTCTTAGAGTGAGACAGTATATTTTGACAGGTCAGCCATATTGCCTCTCTGTCCCCTTTCTTGCTCAAACATTCATTTCCCTTTTATATACAGGCAAAGGACTACCCTTGCAGAGAGTAATGTCAGAGATCTCATCTACTCTTCTCGCAATTTTCTGAGAAAGATGGAGACCATATAATAGCAAATGGGTCCTCTCTGCAGTAATGAAAATGGTTCTTTATGAGAAAAGCTAGACTTTCCTCATTCGTCGTCCTGGATATGCAAAAGAAATAGATGCGATAAGTAAACTCACTTAATTTAGACATTTTGTGACTTACATTCATTTTGTGGACATGTGAGAGAATATATACATTTCCTGTAAAGGAGAACAAGACATGGAGGAGCCCATGTATAATAATGGTGATTGTGGTTCTGGAGTCACATAGCCAGGAGGACCATTGCCTTAATGAAGAGTTATTTCTGGCTTCTTCCTACTTTGTTTTAAACTACTTTATTGAGGTAGGATTAACATATAAAAAGCTGTACATATTTAATGTCTACATCTCAATGAGTTTGGGGATAAGTCTACACCCATGAAATCATGACCACTATCAAGGCCATAAAAGTATCCACCAACTCCCAAAGTTTCCTCTCACCCCCTTCATTATTATTACTGTGTTTTTACTTGTTTGTTTGTTTTGTTTTGTAAGGTGTTTTTCTGGTAAGAACACTTAACATAAGATCTTAAATACACAATACAGTATTGTCAGCTATAGGTACTATGCAATATGGCAGATCTCCAGAATTCATTTATCTTGCATAACTGAAATCTTGTACCCTTTAACTCTCCACTGCAGGGTAAGTTACTGCTCCTTCCCTCAGGTGCCTAATTTGTGCTCTACTTTTCTAGACCATGTTTCTCAAAGTGTGAAATACGGGTATATACCTTAGACCATCTGGGCTCCAAGGTTCCAGGACTCCAACTCAAATCTACTAAAACTGAATCTTGAAAAGTGGGCCCTGAGAATCCACATTATTAATAAACTACTCAGATACTTCTAATGCACCCTAAAGTTTGATAATCATTACTTTACACCAGAGATGGATTTAAATGAAGCTAATGAAACTTTAGGGCCCCCAACTTGCTCAGCAACCTTCCAAGACTCTTTACCTAATTTTTATTGGTAATTTTTTATTCTTTTTTTTAAAGATTCCTTCTTTAAACTATATAAGTTTCAGGTCCCACAATACCTGGATGCACCCTGGATCTGGACCTTACCTGCAAAAAAAGTCAAACCCAAATCAGTTAAATTATTAGATGATAAAGAACTTTATTGTGTCCTTCCCCTCAAGGCATCTGCATTTTAGTAAAGATCTTTTGAGAGACCAAAACCTTCAAGATCCAAAGTAATAAATTCCCCAATAGAGGAAATTCTGGTCCTATACCCAGCACTGGAGGGAGCAGAGGCCCTTACCAGCACACCACAAATCAAACTGGGTTTGCAGCAGATCATCTACCTTCTTGTGAGGTCGACCATGGACCCCCAGATCCAGAACCTATTCAAGGAAATTCATTAACACTGAACTATTTGTACCTGCTATCTCTTCTTCCATCCTGCAAAATACTAAAGAAGCAATGTGGAGACAGGCTTAATGAAATGATATTCTCAATGGGTAAGTTTGCCTACAGCCAACTATAACTTTCGCAGAAAAGAAAAGTAGAAGCCATGTCTAGCAGTATAAATTAACCGGATGAGAGGATGACCCATGTTCTGAACAGATGTCTCAGCATACTAAGGCATACTGACATTAATTCAGACAACTGAAACATACCACCTCACAAGTTAAACTCTTAATTAAGAGGAATTTTGTCCTTGAAAGGTGAATAGAGGAAAGTGAAGAAGGCTGTGACATTTGTAAATTCTCATCGGGAAAAGGACCTCCAGACCTATTGGTATGAGTGATATAAATAAGACTTTTAATCAGTGCATTTTAATGTAAACATAGGATTCACTTCATATTGGAAAAATGCTATCACTGAGAGAGAAATGAGTACAAAAAGAACATTTGGGGATTGAAAATAATGTTTTGTGATACTTCAAGGAAAGGAATTAATTTGAATTTAAGTGAACTGTATGGAAACTCACTGCTATTACTTAGGCTTTATTTGAAACCAGACTGAAGTTTCTATTTACATTGATAGCATCCCATGGTGACCAGGGTGGCCAAGGGTGTCCTTTCCACTCTGGCAACTATCCTAGCACACTAAGTAGCTGAGATTTGCTGATATAGTTCAAATCCAACCACTTTTGTTTTGATATAATTATTGATATGCCTTATCCCCTCATAGAACTTAACAAATTATTTTTGCTGTCTTATTCTAAAACACATCCACTTTTCTATATTCAAAAATAACATGACTGCACAATTAACAGAACTTTTATTTTAAATTTTATTTCTATTAAGGCAGCATTCTCTAAACTGTGTTCCATGGAACACTAGTATCTGGTAAGATACTATTAATATAAAACCACCTTACCACACACACATTTACAAACATTCAAAGAGTCAATGGTCAAATAAATCTGGGAATGAGGGCATAATCTAGCCCCATCTAGAGAGTCACATTTCACATTAGCATATGACATATTATGATAGCTTATACAGTAAAGAAATCTATTTAACTTCACTTAACATAGGCCTTCTTGCTCTAAAATCTTATTTATACTCAGTTCTCTGGGTTTGCCCCTCAGCATTTGGATGGTTTGATATTCATCCCGTGGCACAACATATCACAGCTGTAGTAAAGAGATGCTCCTAACTCCTCCTCCTGCCCTCTGGAGCTCATCTGAGCTTTCCTCAGCTTCCACATCAGGCGAGAAGGATCAGAGCAGTGATCACTCATTTACCTAGAGCCCCCATGCCTAACTTCACATATCCACATGACAGCTGGATACAGTTGTTTAAACAGCTTGTAGATAGAAAACAGATTGTTTCCCTGTGTGAAGGAAAACCCAGAGGAGAGGGTGTACAAAAAGGTAAACTGTTTAATTTGTGTTAGAAAAACTATATAAAATGTAGGTTTGAGATTTATAGATGGATCAGGAGATGGATTTTTGTAGTCCAAACACCCATTATCCTGCTTCCTATGAGATAATCAACCCAATATTATAGCTTCCAGATATTTAAAAAATAAGGAACAAAGGGACTGAGTTTAAAAATGTTTATGAGAAACTGTTAATCAGAAGGTGAATTTTTATTTCTGCATGGTTGTTATGAGGGCAAGTAAAGGATGCATGAAGATAGCCAAGCCTTAGAAAAGAGTGACCATTACAAAAGTAAATTTTTTAATTTGTGTGATTGTCACTTGAAAATAACTTAGAATTTCTTAACTTAAAAAAAAAATAAACTCTTAAAAAAAAAAAAGTTCTAAACAGAGCTAATGTATACTTTCGAAGACCAAATGAAAAACATTTTATGGTAAGCCAATGAGCCCTTCACCATCTATTAAAAACAAATAGCTAATGGCTAACAAACATGAAAAAATTCTCAACATCTCTAATCATCAGGGAAATGCAAATCAAAACCACAATGAGATATCACTTATCTCTAGTGAGAATGGCCTTCATCAAAAAGTCCCAAAATAATAAATGTCAGCATGGATGTGGACAGATAGGAACACTCATACACTGCTGGTGGGACTGCAAACTAGTATAACCTCTGTGGAAAGCAATATGGAGACACCTCAAAGAGATACAAGTAGAACTACCATTTGACCCAACAATCCTATTACTGGGCATCTCCCCAAAGGAACAAAAGACATTCTATAAAAAAGACATCTGCACTAAAATGTTTATAGCAGTACAATTCATAATTGCAAAG
Source organism: Lepilemur ruficaudatus (assembly GCA_963574885.1). Taxonomy (NCBI): domain Eukaryota; kingdom Metazoa; phylum Chordata; class Mammalia; order Primates; family Lepilemuridae; genus Lepilemur; species Lepilemur ruficaudatus. The sequence continues at coordinate 29,155 of CAUYRT010054687.1, forward strand.
ATGTGGAAACAACCCAAGTTCCATCCATCAATACATGAGTGGATTAATAAAATGTGGTATATGTATACCATGGAGTTCTACTCGGCCACAAAAAACAATGGTGATCTAGCACCTCTTGTATTATCCTGGATAGAGCTGGAACCCATTCTACTAAATGAAGTATCCCAAGAATGGAAACACAAGCACCACATGTGCTCACCATCAATTTGGTGTTAACTCATCAACACTTGTGTGCACATATAATAATAATATTCATCGGGTGTCAGGCAGATGGAAGGAGGAGGAGGGGTTGGGCACCATCTGAGGGATGGACACTCTTGAAGCTCTGACTCGGGTGGGGCAAAGGCAATATATGTAACCTAAACATTTGCACCCCTGTAATATGCTAAAATAAAATACAATAGCCAGATCTGGGTCAATTTCTAAAGTAGATGAATAAAAAGCAGTATCATACCTGCTACTGTTGTTATCCCAGTCTTTTCCAAACTCAACTCTTCAACATTTGACTCAACAATCCTGACATTGATCTTACCTTTGGACTTGGTATTTGTGTGATTTTCTAAATGTTTTAACTCCAGCTTACTCTCTATGGAACTTCACTTGGCTCTACATCCCTGTTCTTTTCAATTCATTTTCTCTTGGTCAGGAAATGCCTAGCTTCAGCTCAAAACACACAGTATCCAACTCTCATAATTTCCCATTAATCAGTGGCCATCTGGGCCAGCCCTTCCATCTCTGCCTCCCATAATAAACTCAAAGGGAGAAACAGAAAGAGGGTGGCCAAAAACATTGCACCATACTACTACCGTTTTGGTAACAGCCCACCTAAAATGACAAGATCAGATTTGGAAAGAGGAGTTTTGTGAACCACTTTGGGAATTTAATCAGCAAAAGCAATGAAGTGACAATTTAGTGGTGTCAAGCTCTAATCTGGGGGTTCCAAATCTGAGTAACAGATGCCTGAGGGGCTTATCAGTTCTTTCAAAGGGCTTGCCAACCTACACACACACACACACACACACACACACACACACACACACAAATCTGTCAACTGAATAGTATGTACTATTATTTTTTAATATATACAGAAGCTTTTATGGCTATTAATGAAAGACAAATCCATTAAAATAACACTGAATTAATAGAAGCTATATGACATTATAACAGAAAAACAGAGAAGCAAAGCTATTTTCTTGGTAGCAAGGGTGAAGGAGGAGTCGTTCCATGAAGCACTTTGTTACATACAAGAAATCTTTATCCTTGAGAATGTTGGGAACAGCTACTCTAATCTATTGAGATAATGGCAAAAGTCAACTATTTAACAAATGCATTCTCTGATAGATTTGTAGACATTATACAAAATGTGATAAAATGCACTTTAGTCTTAGTGTAATAAAAAAGATAAGAAGTGAAATGTAATTTTGTTTTAAAGAAACTGAGGACATAAGGCCTCCATGTAATGTATGATAAAAATTGTTAAAAGCCTTTTACAATTACATAATCAAAAATCATTTCAAAGAATAAATGTATTCAGATTACTATGACAACCCAAATGCTAAGTTTGCAATTTAGACAAGCAAAATCAATAAATTTTCTAATTAATACCTTCCAAATTTTATTTATCCCTATAAACATCATTCATATGGAACCACTCAATTTCTACTGTTAGTTTTTGAGAACTCCACTATCTTTTATGATTATTTCTAAAGACTTCCTCATTAATCTAATTTCTTATGATTTATTACACATTTCTTTCTTGGCATGAGGCTATCCAAATTGCAATGACACACTCATATAGAAAGTTGTAAATATCTGATTCTAGATTTCTATTTCCAACTCTGTCCTTTCTTTTATAAGTCTGGCTTCTTTTAATAAAAACAAAGGAGGCAAAGCAAAAAATCTGAATCTATAAGGTGAATAAACAAGGAAATTTCTAAAAAAGAAGTGAAAAAATGCAAAAGAATAGAAAAATTGTCAGAAGAATAAATTACAGTAAATAGAAGACCTTTGACTCTACAATCACACATAAACACACACACACACACACACACACACACAGACACACACACAGAGAGAGCTCAATATGACAAAGGAAGAGAGACCAAAAAATTAAAGGTCCTTGCATATGAGTAAGAATTTTTAAAATGTGCATATAAAGTAGTTATATATTGTGGTTACCACTGTAATTCATACTATGCATGAAGGTTAAATAGTGGAGCATAGCTTTCTAGAACTTATACTCATTTTACTTGAAAACAAGTCTCTAAATATATTTCATCACAACACACTTTAGACTCACATGAGAACCCTAGCTCAATATAAAAGCAATCTGTAACAGGTACTCCACTAGAAGGCAGTCCAGTTATTTTTCTCCTAGCTGTGTGTTTTTCCTCCCCGCTGAACCTTTGTTGTTAAAAAGTATTCAAGCCAAAAAAATAGTTTATGAAGAAAGGAAACTAACCGGTTTTGCACACTATAAAGGTTAAAATGCTTCTATGAAACATTCCCCCTAGAAGCTTTGTAAGCAACACTTTTTCCAAAATTTTATGACAGCTGGTACAGCACGAAACCATATGCCTTTTTATATCTCCTAAATAAAAATGACTAATTTGACTTATTAGCACTGATTCTCTGGAGACAGAGCTAAGAGAGTTCCCGCAGATTTATCTGGTTCTTATTATATTTTAACAATGTCTGCTTTTACACCAGAAACAATTATGCTAGCCATCTGTTTGCAAATATCTGTGAAGAAAATTACAAACTTTACCTTTATGTACTTCAGATATCTTTTAAAAATAGAGTATGTTGGGTGATTCATGTCACAAAACTCTTCAGAGTTATATGGAGAGGAGATGACATACCCAGAGTGGATTTCAAGTAATAAAATCACCAAATGTTAGAGTTAGAAGGACCCTCAGAGACCTCTACTGTCCAACTCTCATTTTAAAGCTAAAATCCTACTACCCAAAGAGGTTAAACAACTTGACCATGGTCACAAAGCTGTTTACCAACAGAGATAAAACTAGAAGCCAAGTTTTCTGACATGTCTAGTGTTATTTGCATTAACCCCACTCTCCCACTGACAGCCCATTCTCTCTAGAGAGACCCCACTGTGGAATTATAGCTAACGATGCCCAGAAGTTTAAATCAGGACTGAAGGTTCCTTAATAAACTCAAGATTCTATCTCATATAGCACTGGCATATTGAGAGAGGGCTCTATTCGGTTGACTGTTCACCAGATATTCCAAGCAAGAGGTAGGCTACAGAACAAACCCTGCTTATCATGAGAATCTGGTGTTAATTCTCTTTAACCAAAGACAGCCAAGAATACACCTGGAGTTGAGCCTTTTGCTTGTTGCAGTGAAAAACAACATACCTCAAGGGAATCATGGGGCATCTCAGGAAGAGGATGGTAGAAAGAACTTATTAAAGGATCTGGGAATAGGCTGCATAATTTTGGGGAGGATCTAAGGAAACAGAGGCTCCCTCTAGATTGAGTGCTGTGATAAAGTGGGGTCAATTCTATGAATTACATCGATAGGTAGAGCAGATTGGATGAGGTTAACAAAAATGAGTGATTAGTAAACAAGTAATAATCCCTCATTTTAGTGGAGAGAGAGGGAGGCATTGGTGTTAAATGGGCTGTACAGTCACCTTTTTTTTCTTTTTGTCTCACTCCATCGTGGTCTCAGAGTGACTTTTTCTAGTGTTGATGTTCTATGATGTCCTCCAACAAGAGAACAAGGCCTAGTTGTGTGTGACAGTCCTGCTTCTAGTAACATGAGTAAGACCTAGCAGTGAGCATCAGATCAGCTCCTGGATATCAGGGGCTACTTTTTTAAATGTCTCAATGTGGATTCAGTGGATGGGGCAGATGAACAGATCTATGGTTCCTAGGTGCCAATCTTGCCTAGCCCTCATACAGAATGCCTGAGTCACTATAAAGAAAACTTGGAAGTCCTCTTTTACAAAATCAAACAACCAGACCAAAGCAGCACAAAGCAGCATTTACTATGTACTCATGCCATAGTAACTGTAAATTGGAAAGGAAAATGAATTTGACACCTGAAAGAATTAGGTTTGAATGATGGCACTGCTTCTTGATAACTATGTGACTTGATAGATACATGAGTCTGATGCTCTGAAAGCCACAAGGATTGAATAATATAATGTAATTTGTCTCCAGAGACTCACAGTTGGGCCATCACAAACTGTTGTCTCTTTCCCAGTTTTTAGGGCTCAGGAATGTTTCGCTTTGCAAGCATTCCTGGTCGTAACCAGGAAACATGTACCACGACAAGCACTCCACGAGCCCTGATCAGTTATGTCCCATCTTGGCTTATAACATAAAGTAGTTATTAATTAAATGACACTTTAAGCCATAGTAAAACTTTACCTTTGGTTCAGATCCACACTGAAAGAATCCTGACTGTCACAATTAGAAGAATGATTGATAGGGAAGTATTTACAGGTGGGGAGAATGGCACAGACAAAGATAAAACTGCAATTAGCAATTGTGTAACGGAAAGTCGAAGGATAAGATGTTCAACTGACTGAGCTTATCCTAAAATACTGATTCTAGAAATAAAATGAGTCTTAATAGCATTGACAAATGAAACAGTTGAAACTACTGAAGTCAAAGCTTCAAAATGCCTATGATCTATAAAGCGCAACCTAAATTAGTTCTCTGACCTGACAGAATTAGCAAAATGAAGGAGGAGAAGTAGTAATCCATGAAAGTGGATAACACAGAGGCAAAGAGTATGTTTCAAATTCTAAAAAATTTAAAACCTCCTTTACAGGAAGTTATGAAGAAGCCTCCAGCCAGAAAGCACAGGGAAATGCCATTTCTGGCAACAATTACTTAAAACAAAGGAACAGTCACTAACCTCTTGGATTGCCTTTGGCCATTTGGATACCTTGAGGCTCAGGGGAAATTTGAAAGTTTCACAAATATCTCTTGACATTTTACTTAGTAGAGTCTTATTTACCTTTCTAATAAGATTGCAAGGTCACTAATATGTAGCATTGAAGATTCTTCCCCAGTCGCTTAACTGTTAGTATCCTCAAACTTCAGTTATCCAGCCACACATTTGAGGGGAGCGCCCAGACACATAACACAAAATGCCAATCTCCTGCAGAAAATTCTGTTAGCATTATGACTCTGAGTTCCTGAGATGCACACATCAATGTAACAAGAGAGGCATGGACCTGAAACAGAGTTTGAGAGAAATTCTGTTAAATGAGGGCATTGGGGCTACTCTGTAAGAACCATTCCAGCTCTCACGTTATTTGACTTCGTAACTACTTCAAAGGTATATAAAGTAGGAAAAGAAACAAATGTCAAGAAAAATAAAATGTCAAGAGCCTCATTAGCTCAGTTGGCTAGAAACAATTGCTAATGTCCCCCGAGCATGGGGTCACAGATGTGATTGTTTCCTGAGCTAGTTGACTGCCACCTACCATTGCCATAACTCTGCCTAGCCCTCTCAGAAATCCTTCCTGTTGATCATGGGGGAAACACCATGGATGAATCAGTATAATAAATCTCCAGTGTCAGGACTAGAGTGGAAATCTGCATTATCTGGCTCTTTATAAGGTATTTTTACTGAAGATCTGACTGTCCTTCAGATGAAAGAAACAGAATACAAAATACAGTGCTGTTCAACTCAGCTTCAGGCCCATGGAATGTTGAATGCACAAAACCAAGAGACTGTTGAAGTCGGTTGTGGATGCCTGGGCAATTATGCTCCCACCAGGTGAGTTGTATGTTTACCAAGAGCCAGAGTAAGTATTCACAAGCCTATTGATGCAAGCTTTATATATACTGTGTATATTACATAAAATGGTAATGGTGAAGCAAAGAGGAAAAAAGAGATTAATTTCCATGAAAACTAAATTGCAACGCAGTAAAGGCAAGTTACCAAAAAGAAAGAAAAAAATCTGTCAAATTGTGGGTGAAACAACTATAAAAGATTGGTTAGAGGTGGGAGCCATAAACACCCAGAAGGATTCCACACCCAAATTTCATAACAAGTGCTTTTTTTTTTTTTTTTTTGAGATAGAGTCTCCCTTCATCACCCTGGCCTAGCAAGAGTGCAGTGTTGTCATAACTCACAGCAACCTCAAACTCCTGGATTCAAGTGATCCTTTTGCCTCAGCCCTCTGAGTAGCTGGGACTACAGGCGCACACCACCATACCCAACTGTACAATGCTTTCTTTTCACCCCAGAGGAAACTGAAGCTCAAAGTGGCAAAATTAACTTGCCCAAAGTTACGTAACTGGTAAATGACACAGCCAAGATCTAAACCCAGGCTGACCTCAAATCTTAGTTGTTTTTCACTGCACTGCACTGCTCTGAAAGTATGGGCAGTGGCGTTCAGGCATGCAGGCTCTGGAGGCAGACTGCCTCACTCAAGTCCCAGCTCTGCCACTTACTGGCTGTGTGCCCTTAGATAAGTTACTCAACCTCTCTGCTCCCTCATTTGTAAGTGGCAATGACAACAACAATGTTGTAGGGCAGGTGATAGGATTAAATGTAAGGTGCTTGGAACAGTTAGTAGGTGCTAAATCACCTGATGCTCAATAAATATTTGCTGACCAATTTACCAATCTTGACCTAAAGAAAGATTAATTTCATTATCTTCCAGATAAGGAACAGGCTCAACCCCCAAAGTTCTCTTCCCTTGGGTGGGTCCTATGATCCTACGGTGCATCTTTTGAAGACCCTATTCCCTCCCTGCCACCTCAGAGTTGGGGACCCCACTGTACTCACAAAATGAAGAAAAGCTTTTCATTGATGCCAGAAATGACAGCTGCAATGGACAGAGAGAGGATGAAGGCTCCAAAGAAGACGTGGATGGGTTTAAGGAGGCTGCGCAGCCACAGGGACGCCCAGGGCAGGAGGAAGATGGCAAAGCCCAGGAACCACTGTGGACACAAGGGAGGGCACACCTTACTGTACTGTGTGTGATCAAAGGTGCACCAGGTCATCCCACCCCCTCAGCACCTCCTCCTGTTGCCGTACCTCGGCCCTTTTTTCCCAGTGCAAACCCTCCCGCCAGGCACTGCCCACCATGCCTCACTTCCTCACCATGGCCTGTTCCTATTACACCAGCAACAGGAACAGTACATGGAATGCTTCGCTCTAATCCCACTCCCGAGCAAACCCAGGCAGCCTTGTTTGTCTCAGTCCTTGCTCCCCAACTCCTCACTGTACAGGCCTGACTTCAGAATATGAAAACCACTTCTGGAATTGCTTCTGGGTCAGAGAGGTGGGAATGGAGAAAGTGGAAACCAGATGGCTGCCGAGAGCCAGCATGGGGCAAGCAGTCTGTACAGCGGGCCCTGGGAGCACAGACGGGCAGTGGGATGGGCGAGAGGAACAGGGTAAGTGCTGGAGCCACCGACCCCCAACAGCCCTTTAAACTGCCAGTTCTACAGGACGTGCCCTGCAAGGCCCTGTCCAGACAACAAGCAGAGGCAATGTTTGGTCCCACAGCTGCCAGGCCTGGCAGTGGGAACCCACCTGGCAGGCGAAGAGGAAGACGGCAGTGATGCCCAGCCAGCTGTGCAGGGAGTAGAGGTTGGCAGTGTGGCTGTGGTTGTGAAACTTAAACACAGCAACCAGCCCCGTGACAGTGAGGCTGAAGGCCATCAGGTGCAGGGCTGCGTGGAGGAGCTTCCAGGGCAGCTTGGGCCCCAGCCACGACTGGGGCAGGCGGTACACCAGCGACCCTGCAAGAGAGAATAGTCGCAGGACTCAGCCTCTTCCCCTGTGCTCACCCACACATCAGGGCAGTTACCCCGAGAGGATCCCACACAGCCTGCCAACGAGGGAAGGGGAAATGCTGGGACACTGGTATCAATGCCTTGTCATCTTCTATCCCCTTGTCCTTTGTGGGACAGCAGTCAGCCATGAAGGGAGGACAGAAGGGCCAGTTAGAAAGGGAGGAGCAGATTTCTTAGTCCTGCTCTTCTGTCATTACAATAATAAGTGCAGCTTGTATGCAGTTTCCAGGCTAAAAAGCACTGTCACAGTCATTATTTGACCACGCTGCACTCTCACAACTGAGACTGGTTGTCAGGAACAGGCATCAAGGTCAGACAACAACCTAGGTCCAACTCTGGACTCTGCCTCTTAACTGTTTGGCCTCTTCTTTCTATGTCTCAGTGTCCCCACGATACAGTGGCAGAGTCAAGTCGCTGCAACAGAGATCCTATAGCTGGCAAAGCATAAAATATTTACTATCTGGCCCTTTACAGAAAAGCTTGCCAACCCCTGTCCTAGAGTATCTGTGAAGCTGTCCTTCTGAGATGCCCGCACTCTTACCATTTCCTCCTCCAAATGACAGCTGGGCCCAGTGACAGCCCAACCCACCCTAGCCCGATAGCCTCAAACCCAACACTGACAAAGGCCAGTCTTGGAGAGGGAAATGCTGCCCAATCGAGGATTGAGCCGTATCATGCCTCCCTTGCTGAACTCTTACTCACCAGCTCCATAGAACACCACCATGCCAGCAACTGTGAGCACCGGGTGCCAGTTGAACGTGTGGGTGCTGCCATCCCAAGCAAAGCCGCCACACCAGAACTGCATCCAGTAGGCAGTGAAGAGGATGCACATTGAGCCCAGGCACCCCAGCACCAGGCAGGACAGGTGAAACCACCTTGAAGCCATTCTGATCAGGCAGTCCTAGAAGAAGTGTTCCCGTTAGTCCAGGTGTGCCCCAAACACTGGCTACAGGAAGTAACACTGACCTCACTCTTGGCCCATGGGATGGAATCTTTTTGCTTCAGTGCCCCTGTCATCAGCCCAGGTACTAACCCCATGAGGCCTGATGGCAAGGTGGGGCTGATCTCTGTGAGTGAGGCCCCTCCCAGCACCTGGCAGTCACAGAGCAGCAAGTTCAGGGCTATGGCTGGTCCTGGAGAAGGCCAGATATCAAGGCCTTTGGAGCAGAGTCCTGGGATGAGTCTCCCTTCACAGGACCAGAAGGTAAAGAATTAGCACCCCCAGGAAAGAAGGGACAGGAATCACAATCCAGGCTGGATCGCACAAATGCCCAGGTCCTGGATTCTAACATAAGGAGGCAAAAATCACAATCTGAAAGGGGCAAACACACGACTATTATGCTAGCAGGGAAGAAATCCTATGGGTTCCCACTTCTACAGGGAAGTTCTTCCCCAGATGGTGAACTCTGTGGGGCTAATCTTCACGGGGGAGGTGAGATCAGGCCATCATTCCAGACCTCACACTGCACACGGTGAGTGGGGTGATAGCCCTCAGCTGTCTCCAGGCCTGAGACTTCTGCTTTCCCCACCTCTGGGGAAAGTCCAGAGAAGAAAAGAGGAAGCAAGAACTCATGGTCTAGAAAGCAAGAGGTTTATTTTGAGATTTTCACATACGCTCAACAAACTCAGAAACCAACTCTGGTTTCAGGCATGGCAAATGCTTAAGCCCCTAAGGAGTTGCTTTTAAAAGCCAGGCAAGTGGGCAAAGCCACAAGACTGGCCCTGCTTGGGCCCAGGCCTCAAGGCAGTCACCCTGTCCCATATACTCATGCCAAGAAGGCAACAATGTGGCCTCCTGCAGTTGAAGTCCCTCATTCTGAACCAGCTAAGAGAAAAGTAGCCAGTAACTCCCAAGGAGATAAAACATGTGACTGCTGACCTTTAGACCTAATGGTAGACTGACAGAATGGTGGTCTGGGCTCCAAATATCAAGAAGAGGGCACCTTGAGCAAATCACTTAACGTCTGCAGAACTCGGAGTCCTCATCTGAAAGAAAGGCATGGCAGTAAGAATAGTATTTATTGAACACCAGGTTTGAGTGCTGGAACCTGATACACATGGTCCCATCTACTGCTCCTGACAACCCTTTGAGGATTATTATCCCCATTTTATAAATGAAGACACTAAGGCTCAGAAAGATTAAATAGCATCAGGACCCAGCGAATGGGCAGGGAATTTCAAACTCTTGTCTATTTGGCTTCAAGACCCATGATTTTTCCTTGACCACAGGTTGTCAGAAAATCAAGTAGGAGCCAAACGTTGTAACTCTTCTTAGTTATTGCTGTCACAGCATTTTATCCTAACTACTAACAAAAACCTGATTTTCATGGTTCCCATGCCTGCTCAGGCCTCTCAACAGCCCTGAGCAATGCCATGCCACCTCTCCCCTTGCCGGGTGTCCACCTAACCAGGAACAAATGCTGGGCTCTCACAAGGTGTCCTAAGTTGGCAGTATTCTCTGAGAAAGGAAGGTCCGAGGGCTGGGGAAAGAAATACAAGCTTCCATGAGGCTGGCAGGAGAAAATCATGTCACCAGTTTCCTAGAAGCTTTGTGACTCAACTACTCAGCTCAGAAATTTGCTACCCATCCTTGAAGCTGTCCCCTTACCCCGCACCCCCAATAATTCCTGCAAGAGCAGAGGCAGTTTCAAGTCACCTGATGTTCAGTTAAAACACCCTCCATCTGCCAGTGAAATGTTAAGTCAGCATTTAGGAGCTCTTGCTCAGCAGGCTCCATCCATCTGACAATATCAACAACTTTTTTTTTTCCTTTGTAAAAGGAAATGTAAATATAGTCCAAAAGGGATTGTATCCACGCCCCTGGAAGAGATCCTGGATTGCTGTTCTGTGACAGACCTACAATGGATAGTAGGGACACTTTCCTGACAGAGGACTGTGAAGTTATACTGCTCTGCTCACAGTACGTAGATAAGCCCTGCTTATTACCGAACTAGAGAGCAAAGCAGGGGAAAAGGAAGAATGCAGTGAAAATTGCAATGCAAATGCTGAGAATACCCTCTCATTTGTTCTAAGAGCACAGGCTGGGCTATCATCTCAGGATGTGCTCGCTGCAGTCTCCTGTTCTGCCCTCATTTCATAGATCCCTATTTTAAGGCAGGGGTCAGCAAACTCTTCTGTAAAGTGTCAGGTTGTAAATATTTTAGGCTTTGTAGGATACATGGTCTTTGTCACAACTCTGATGATGTGATACAAGAGTAGCCATAGACAATATCTCAATAAATGAGCATGGCTGTGTTCCAATAACATTTTATTTATGAACAACGAAATCTTGAGTTTCATATAATTTTCATGTCACAAAAATATTATCCTTTTCATTTTTTTTCAATCATTCGATCATGTAAAAACTGTTCAGGTGGGGCACATTTGGCCTGTGGGTTGTAGTTCATTGATCCTGATCTTAGGAGTCTACTCTCCAACCTAATACTCTCCTCAATTCCTTGACAGAAAGGATTCTTCCTGGCTGAACTAAAACAGGTCAGGCCCAGCGGTAAGAAATGGGTATTTCCATTCAGCCCTTAGACTTAGGAAAAGGTTCTATTCCAAACTACTGCAATGTTACTTTTATAATTTACAACTACGAATAGATGAAGGGGCAAAAAATCAGTTTGTCTCTTCCCCTTCCCAAATGGATGGGGGGACTTTAAGAATCCTGAGAACCAGGCCAGGCACGGTGGCTCACGCCTGTAATCTTAGCACTCTGGGAGGCCAAGGTGGGCGGATCACTCAAGATCAGAAGTTCGAAACCAGCCTGAGCAAGAGTGAGACCCCGTCTCTACTAAAAATAGAAAGAAATTAATTGGCCAACTAAAAATATATAGAAAAAATTAGTTGGGCATGGTGGCGCATGCCTGTAGTCCCAGCTACTTGGGAGGCTGAGGCAGAAGGATCGCTTGAGCCCAGGAGTTTGAGGTTGCTGTGAGCTAGGCTGACGCTATGGCACTCACTCTAGCCCGGGCAACAGAGCGAGACTCTGTCTCAAAAAAAAAAAAAAAATCCTGAGAACCAGACTTACAGTACAAATCCTAAACCATTATCTCATAGATAAAAAATACTAACACTGGGGCCCAAAGAAGGAAAGTGACTCAGTCAAGGTGAGTGGCAGAGCTATTACAGGAATTCAGGTCCACTCCCCTTCAGCTCCAAGGGCTCCTTATTTCCAAACGTAGCTTCTGTTAAAGTCAGAACTCAGGAGTGAGGGGCCCAATATTACAGCCAGGAGGTAGGTAAGCAAGGTCCTCCTTAGCACCAGAGTAATTACAGACCCGTCCTTCTGACTGCACAGACCTGGCTGGCTCTGGTGTCCGAAAAAGAACCGTTCCAGGCATCCGGGGTCGGATCCCTGACCCCTCCCTCAATTGGGAGCTTGGTGTAGGCTAACATTGGGTGAAAATTGGGGCCAGGGACTCCTCCTGTTTTCCGCGCCTTCCGAAGAGCTATCATGCATTTACAACCACCACCTTGGAAGGAAGAGTGCGGAGAAAGGTACCCATTTCCTAAAAGAGAAAACTGAGGTCAAGCGAGAGGATCACCGCAGCGCGAAGCGAGGAAGCTGCGGAGCCAGCACTGAAACCCAGGTCCCTGAGCTCCCAGGCCGGGCTCTTTCTCACCCCTAACCACAGTAGGACGCAGCGGGCCGGGGCCTCCGGGATCCGCCTCTCGCCACTCTGCGCCCGAGCTGCCGCTCCCGATGCTCCAGGGAGATAAAGGAGTCTCGGACACCTGCAGACAGGTGACACCACCACCCCAGAGCTGAGCGGCGGGCGCCGCCTCACGCTCTTATAGGCTCGTAGCACTTCCGGTCGCGCGCGAGGCTGCCTGGGAAATGAAGTCCGAAGCCCCCGGCTAGCCCGCTCCCAGCGCACCACCCCAACTCTGGTTCCTCGCATGGGCGTTTTCCCCAAGTCGGGAGTCGAGGCCCAGGAGTACCGCGACGCGTCTGCCCTGCCCTCACCCCCCCAGCGCGACGAAGCGGAAATGTTCGAGTTGACGCGAAGCCTCCCGCCAGGGGCCGGCTCTCGGCAAGGCCGGGCGCGGCGTGGGCGGGAGGCCTCGGTCAGGTGGCGGTGACGCTGGGAGGACCGAAAGCGGGGCGGGTCCGGAACAGGGCTGACCCGGGAGAGGGAAGGCGCAAACATGGCGGCCCGGTTGGCCACAGAGCGAGGGGCGCGGCGCAGAGGGAGCTCGCGTCTGTCATCTACTTCCGGAATTTAAAGCCGGTTTCCGGAAGCCAGGACGGTGTCGCCAAGACAACCGACGTTGAGTCTTGGAGGTGAGCGTGGATGAGGCGTGGGTAAAGTGACCAAAAGTGACAATTTTTGTTGCTATTGTTTTGGTTTAGCTTTTGTTGCCAAGGCAACTCCATTTTAAAGTGGATTGGGAAGCGTGAGGAATACTGCTTTGGGGACAAAGGCAAGGCGGCAGGTAACTGAGGAAGCTTCATTACCTTGCGAATCACCACTGCCCTAAACTGGGGGTGGGGGGGTGATCGATCGTAGAGGGAGCGATGGCCCTTTCTGTATAACGGATCCTCGCAACAGCCCTCGGTGGTGGCCTGTGCAGTCGTGGTTAAGAGCACGGGTTTGGCGTCACACCTAGTTATGAATCCTGGCTCTGCTTACTTGCGACCTGAAGGAATGACTTGAACCCTGACCCCTGTGTCCCTGCTTGTAGAATGGGGATAATTCCCACCTTGCAGAATTGTTGCAAGGATTAAAGGAAATTATGTTGATTGACAAGTTTATCATGGTGCTGGTACCTAGGTGATAGCTATCAATATTATTTAATGAATGAGAAAACTCGGGCTCAGAATAACCACGTTCATAATCCAGTAAGGTGGGACTTCTCTGCAAGGTGAGGTGAATGAGGTGCCTTAACCTCTCATAGCCTCCCTGTGTAAAACGGGGACGATATGCATTATAATGGCTACTTTTCAAAATGGTTGTAGAATTAAGTTTTTAAATATGAAAAGAGTTTGTAAATTGTAAAACATCTCTCTAACAATCCAAAGCATTTTGAAATTTGTTTATAGATTTGATTCAGCTGCAGGGTCACAGGACACCCCCAGAGCAACGTGAGTCTTGGAATATATGAAAATAAAGGCCCAGCTCCACTCACCTAGTGCCACTGTGTTGCTACCATAACCTTAAACATAAAGTTTTACAGAAGAGCACTATTTCCTCTCAACCTTTTTTGCCTACACCACTTCCCACTTCTCCTGTGCTGACATTTTCCCTGCCTAGTTACATGTCAGCCTATCAGTTACATAAGCGGCAATTTAGCGCAGTAGTAAAGGCAGGGACTCTGGACCCACACTGCCTGGATCTGAATCCCAGCTCTGCCACTTAATAGCTATGTGACCTTGGACGAATTATTTTGCCTCTCTAGGCCTCAATTTTCCCATCTGTAAAATGGGCAAAGTAATAATGTATCTTCAAGCTCATGAGGTTATTGTGAGGTTTAAATAATGTTCATGCTTAGGACAGTCCCTGGCATATTGTAAGAGATATATAAGGGTTTGTTGCTGTTACTATTGCTACTACTGCTACTACTACCTGACCAAGCAGTCACTCTTCTCTGTAATACCGCCAGATTCCTTTGATTAGAAAGAGCTCTGCATTTAGAAGTTTCCAGGCATGGAAAAAGGTTTAGAGGTAAGGGTCTCTAGAAGAAATGACTTGGTGGGGTTTTTTGTTTGTTGGTTTTGTTCACTGAGGTATCCCAAGCACCTGGAATGGTGCCTGGCACACACTAGGTTCTCAGTAAATGTTTACTGTATTAATGAATTTCTAACCTTGCCTCTCTTTTTGACCCAACAGGCCCTTGCTTAGAGCAAGGAAAACAGCTCTGAGTCAGAGGAACTAGAAGCCTCTCCCTCAGTGGTGGGGAGAGAACGCTGCCGCTGCCGCAGCTGTTTTCTAGGAAACTGTGGAATGTGCCCTGGGGGTCCCAAGAAAACAAAAGGAAGATGCTCCAGACCAGTAACTACAGCCTGGTGCTCTCCTTGCAGTTCCTGCTGCTGTCCTATGACCTCTTTGTCAATTCCTTCTCTGAGTTACTCCGAATGGCTCCTGTCATCCAGCTGGTGCTTTTCATGTGAGTTCCATGGGTGGTTCTCGAAAGCTGAACCTAAGCACTTTGAAGGCGCTGACAGTCATGATTTAACATTTTAAAGTTAGTGAGATGTATCAGGGAGAATAAAATTTAACATTGTCCTGGGCTCCTCAGGGTACACAGATCTGGTCACAGTTTTTATATACTTCTAACAAGGGTTGGGGATAAGGGAAGCAGTTTATATAGGGAATAAGGGTTAGACTGCTGACCCTGTCATTCTCTCCATCTGTGAGTAGAAATACTGTCTTTGTCATGAAAAAGGATTACAAAATGACAGGTTCAAAAGAAAATCATATATATATTTTTTTTTATTAGAGAACAAGGTCTTGCTCTGTCACTCAGTCTGGAGTGCAGTGGTGCGATCATAGCTCACTGCAGCTTCAAACTCCTGGGCTCAAGAGATCCTCCCACCTCAGCCTCCCAAGTAGCTGAGACTATAGGCTCACACCACCATGCTCAGCTAATTTTTAAAAATTTTTTGTAGAGATAGGGTCTCACTGTGTTGCCCAAGCTGGTCTCAAACTCCCAGCCTCAAACGATCTTCCCCCCTCAGCCTTCTAAAGTGCTGGGATTACAGGTGTGAGCCACTGTGCCCAGCTGATAATTATATTAATAATGTATATGAATCCCATAGGATGACAACTGTTAGCATTTATCCTCCACAATGATTTATAGACTCTACGAAGCAATTTCCAAGCTGAAAACTACAGTCATGGATGTGATCTTCCTTCACTCAGCAAGTATTCATTGGCCTACAGCTAGTGTTCTAGTTGCAGTGGTAAAGCTGACAAGTTCCTGCTCTCACGGGTTTCCGTTCTAGTGGAGTGGGACAATGAATACGTAAAGAAAAATAAGATAATTTCAAATAGTTACGTCATACAGTGGGGAGGAGAGAGCTACTTTAGTAGTGGGGTTAAAGGAAAGTCTGAAGAGGGGTCATTTGAACTGAGATTGAAAATAAAGGCACTAGCCATGCAAAGATCAGGGTGTTACAGGGTGTACATTGTTATCTTGCTAGATGACATTGTCCAGTAGGACCAGGTTATATGACGGACTGGGCTGCCATTATCTGGACCTAGGAAGGAAACTAGTTTCTCAAAAGGGCCTACTTGGTTTACTGAGTTGAGTGTCAGAGCAGGAAAGCCTGTCTGTGGACTGCAATTCAGCTGATAGGGCTAGTGGATAATTTTAGCTTCATGTCATTTGGGTCCCCAAACTCATGCTGTCTCTTTGGGGGTTTCAGATAACTCTGATCACAGGGAAGGACTGACCTCATGGACTTATGGCCAGCTCTTGGGTCCTCACACAGGCCTCCATTTGTCTGTACTTTGTTTTCTATGTCTGCAGCATCCAAGATATTGCAGTCCTCTTCAACATCATCATCATTTTCCTCATGTTCTTCAACACCTTCGTCTTCCAGGCTGGCCTGGTCAACCTCCTGTTCCATAAGTTCAAAGGGACCATCATCCTAACAGCTGTGTACTTAGGCCTCAGCATCTCCCTTCATGTCTGGGTCATGGTAAGAGTGGAATTCTGAATTCCTGAATCTTTAAAGGGCTAGGAATATCTTTTCTCTGGGAACCCAGCATCATTCCTTTATATCAAACACAATCCTTAATGGGAAACAGGTGAAATGAAAGTGGTCAGAGCTGGAGCACTAGGAACATGAGAGTTTCATAAGGCACCTTTGCCCAACCTTATGTGTTGAAGAACAGCCTTATCCAAGAGTTGAGGAACTCTTCTGGAACATTCAGTTCACCCTTTGCCCCAAACAGGCCTGCCAGCACTAAAACAGGTAGTTGAATCTGTTTCATTGTTAGCTATTTGGGCCAGTGGGTGTTGATAACGGGATATTCTTAGACATCGGTGTCATATGGCTAATGTAGTAGGCAGTAGATGTTTCTGGAAAGTAGCCAAGCAAGAGTTCTACTTAACCTTGAGGGCTTCATGCCTTCTGCTGGGTCCCTGTCATTTAACTGGAGAACCAACCTCCAAGATGCCTCCCTTTGGTTCTAACATAGGCCCTCAGATCAGATCCAGTTTTCATGGTTTCAGATTTCTTCTGCTTCACAAATTTGTCCATCTCTTTGGGTATCCTATGTGTTTCTCATATATTCATTTTGATGGAACACATTAAAATCTAAGAGTTTTCTAGTCACCTTTTTTTTATATTTTTATTTTTTTAGAGATGGGGTCTTGCTATGTTGCCCAGGCTGAAGTATAGTGGCTATTCACAGGCACGATCATAGTGCACTGCAACCTTGAACTCCTGGCCTCAAGTGATCCTCCCAACTCAGCCTCCCAAGTAGCCGAGACTACAGGTGCACACCACTGTGCCAGCTCTAGTCACTTTTTTACTAAAGCCCCCTTCTCAACCAAACCCTCTATTAGGTTGCCGTAGTGATTCCACAGAGAGAAGTAGAGCTCCTATGAAAGAAGCAGAGCAGTGCCCAAATCTCCAGGTGCTTCCTGAAGAGGATTCTGTGCTCTGGTTCCTAGAGCCAAAATAGGTCCTAGCTTTGTACTATAAAGCTGTTAATCTGATTAAACCCTGAGCACACCTGCTTTATCTGACAGGAGCTGAGCCTGAGATTTTCAAGGCAAGACAGTGACCAGATGAACTCCTTAGATAATGTATATCATTTCTCCTTGGCAAAGGCTGTGAAATGAAAGAGGATAGATAGCTTAGTTCAGGCTGGTCCGAGTGCAGTGGTGTTTACAACTATTTGATCACAATCAGTTACAGATTGCTTTGTTCCTTGTCCACTCTCACTGCTTCACTTGACTAGCCTAAAAGAAAAGAAAATAGCTTAGTTCACACTTCCTGCCTCAGGGTTAAAAGTATATTCCCTTTATAGCAAAAAAGGGAGCTTTAGGCTCTTTCAAGAAACATTCCTTGGGGTTGTAGAAAGAAGGTGAGTGAGATAGCATGATATTAAATCAAGTGGCTTCTCTGCAGCTGACCAAGTTGGAGATGTTAGGGCCTCAGGTGTCCATTAACCTTTCTCTGTCTACTCATATCTCCTTCAGAATTTACGCTGGAAAAACTCCAACAGCTTTGTTTGGACAGATGGACTTCAAACACTATTTGTGTTCCAGAGACTAGGTAAGGACCAGAGCAATGTCATGCCTCACTTGGGCCCCTTGATCCTGGCCTCCCAGCTCTGTCACAGCTGGCTGGGGGTGGTGGGGACAGTCATTCCAAGAACAGAAGGGATTACTGCCCCCTGCCCTTGCTGGGAGACTGTGGGAAACCATGAGGCAGGGTCCCTCAGCCTCGTTGGGTTCTGTTCTTACCCTGAAACGAATGCTCAGGAGCATCCCTAAGGCTTCTCTTCTGCTTGTCATCCACAGCGGCAGTGCTGTACTGTTACCTCTACAAACGGACAGCTGTGAGGCTGGGCGACCCTCGCTTCTACCAGGACTCTTTATGGCTGCGCAAGGAGTTCATGCAAGTCCGAAGGTGATCTCTTCTTGTCACACTAATGGATGCCTTACCTTCCTGATGGAAGCCATGTTTGCTGCTCTGCAGGGAGGGTTGTCCCTATGCACCAAGAAGCAGCTGGATTTTCCTAGGAGGGCTCAGGCCAGTTGTGTTCAGCATTCAAAACGGAAGATCCTCCCTCTTGCAAATTAAAGTGTTCCCCAACAGACTATCTAACACATAATCCCTTCCTTGCCTCCCACCTCAGTTCTACCCACTTTCCTTCCTTTCCTGCTCCATAATGTTCATTCTCTCTGCCCCTCTTATAGAGCTCTGTGGCACTTACCCTTGTGAAGCTTTTCATTTAGCCTAGGACTGGAGGACCTCCCAGCCCCCACTTTCCTTGGACCACACACGAGTGACTGAAGGATGTGAAGAGTGATAGTTATGTGCTCCTGACTGATCACACCTTAGACATCTAGATTTTATACCCAAGATACTTTTTTTATATTTTATAAATAGGAAATAAATTTCCTTTTTCTGTAAATAGTAGAGTTTATCTATCTAGCTAGATCTCATCACGGTTAAAAGACATGCAAAGTCCTAGCTTCAGCATCTACAGGACACCTGAGCAGATTGAGCCACACATCAAATCCAGGTGTTTCTTGAGCCCCATTATGAGTATAAGGTATTTTTGTAGAAATTCAAGATGTAATCTGATGCCCCATTCCCCGCCCCTAGAGTTCCAAACTAACATGCTTCATTCAGACTCTCTCTCCATATCAGAAGTTTAATCTGCCTTCAGAAGAATAAAAATGTTCTTTTGCCTGTTCTGGCAAAAGAAATTTTTAAAATTTATATGCCCATGATATCATTTTTCTATTGCCAGAATAATGTGTAACAAGCCACCACCAAACTTCAGGGGCATAGAGTAATAAACAGTTACTTAGCTCTCAGATCTTGGGCTTCAGCTGATCTGGACTGGGTTTGGCTGATTTTAGCCAGGCTTGCCCATGTGTCTGGTCAGCTGTGGGTCTGGTAGGCAACTCTGATGATCTTGGGATCCTTTGGCTCTTGGCTAACTCAGGATGACCTTAGCTAGGATAGCTGGGGTTCCTCTGGTTCACATGATTGATCCTCCAGCAGACCAGCTGGGATCCGTCCACATGACAGTGGCAGAGCGGGAGAGAATAAGCCCCAGCGTGCAACCCCATTTCAAGCTTTTGCTTGTGCTGTGTCTTGTGGTCAAAGCAAGTCATGTGACTGAGCCCACAGTCAAAGAGGAAAAGTACTACAAAGTTTCAAGGCCAAAGGGGTGAATACTGGAAAGGTGAAGAATGGGGGCCATTAATTCAATGAAGTCGTTCACACCAGAGAGTTTCTCTGTAAAATGTATTATTCAGAGACACTGGGCACAGGGGTGAGCAAATTTTTTCTGTAAAGGGCCAGATGGTAAATAATTTAGATTTTGAGGGTGCAACTATGCAACTCTGACATTAAAACATGAAAGCAGCCATAGACAATATAATACATAAATGATGTAAATGAATGAACATGGATATGTCTGTTCAGGTACACTGAAATTGGAATTTCATATGATTTTCATATGTCACAAAATGTTCTTGATTTGGCCCCCAGGCCATAGTTTGCCAACCCCTGCTTTAGGAGCTTGGAATAAATTTCTGTGGAAAGAGGTAAAAGACAGTATAAGTAATGAGATGTCAAGATTTTAACATATATTGGCTGGGCGCGGTGGCTCACGCCTGTAATCCTAGCACTCTGGGAGGCTGAGGCAGGCGGATCATTTGAGCTCAGGAGTTAGAGACCAGCCTGAGCAAGAGAGTGAGACCCCGTCTCCACCAAAAATAGAAAGACATTAATTAGCCAACTAAAAATATATAGAAAAAAATAGCCGGGCATGGTGGCACGGGCCTGTAGTCCCAGCTACTCAGGAGGCTGAGGCAAGAGGATCTATTGAGCCCAGGAGTTTGACCTTGCTGTGAGCTAGGCTGACACCACGTCACAGCACTCTAGCTCAGGCAACAGAGTGAGACTCTGTCTCAAAAAAAGGGAAAAAAAAGTATGCCAACTCAAAGTGATCTGTTAAGCAAGTTAATGGCCTGCAGGTGTGAATTAACCTCTGTCTTGCATGGCCTTAGGCCCTGTTTATAATTTAGTATCTTATTGCCACAAAGAGTCTATTTATTTTGTCAGTGGTGTGATCTCTATTTTAACAATGCTCATCAGTTATGTCTAAACTCCAAGAGGAAGGGAGTATAAGGAAGTGGGTCTGACCTCTTTTCCCTTCATGGCTGGGAATTAAGGCTTTTTTGGGGTCCCTTTGGCCAAGAGGGCATCCATTCAGTCGTAGAGGGTGAGGAGGGTTAGGATTTTATTTTTCATTTATAGCTCTTACAGGAATGATTAACTTTATCAATAGAATAATTAATATATTGATAACTGCTGTACTAGAAAACCACTACATACTTGGAAATTAAACAATACACTTGTAAATAGTCCATGGGCCAAAGACAAAATCATAAAGGAAATTAGAAAACACTTTGAAGTTCAATGAATGATAATGAAAATTCAAGATACCGTATCAAAATGTCTATGATGCAGTTTTTATTGGAAATGAAGAAGGAAAAAAATCAATGGTCGAGGCCAGGGGCAGTAGCTCACGGCCATAATCCTAGCACTTTGGGAGGCTGAGGCAGGAGCACTGCGTGAGGCCAGGAGTTTGAGACCAGCCTAAGCAAGAGCAAGACCTCATCTCTACAAAAAATAGAAAAATTAGCCAGGCCTGGTGGTGCACACCTGTAGTCTCAGCTATTCAGGAGGATCACTTGAGCCCAGGAGTTTGAGGTTGCTATGAGCTATGATGATGCCACTGCACTATAGCCTGGGCAACAAAGTGAGACTCTGTCTCAAAAACATAAAAAATCCAGTGGTCTAAATTTTCACCTTAAACTAAAAAAAAGAAAAAACTAAACCCAAAATAAGTAGAAGGAAATGAAAATAATGATAAGAAATAAGCAAGAAATGAACAAATAATAGAGAAAATATGTGAAATCAGAAGTTACTTCTTTTTTTTTCTTTTTCTTGTACGTAAGTAGAACAAAAGTTAATTCTTTAAAAAGTTAATTGACTAGTCTTTAGTTAGACTGTCAAGAAGAGAAGACACAAATTACCAATATTAGTAATGAAAGAGGGAGGCCAAGGCAGAAGGATCACATGGGGCAGGAGTTCGAGACCAGCCTCAGCAACATAGCGAGACCCCCCACGTCTAAAAAAAATGAAAAATGAAAAATTAGCCAGGCATGGTGGCATGTACTTGTAGTCCTAGGTACTAGAGAGGCTGAGGCAGGAGGATCGCTTGAGCTCAGGAGTTCAAGGTTACAGTGAGCACTCCAACCTGAGCAACAAAACAAAACCTTGTCTAAAAAAAAAAAATTGTAAAAAGAAAAGAATGAAAAGGGATGTTCCTATAGATATATAAGGGTATATATTTAATATATAGTGAGAGAATCATAAGGGTATTTATGGACAACTTTAGGCCAATAAATCTGAAAAGTTATATAAAATGAACAAATTTCCTAAAAAACACAAATCACCAAAACTGACCCCCCAAAAAAGAGAGGTTGAATTCAGAATTAAAAGTGTCTCCACAAAAGACAAACAAAAAACTTCAAGTGCAGATAACTTCACTGGTGAATTCTATCAAACATTTAAGAAAGAAATACCAATCCAACACAAACTTTTGCAGAAAATAGGAGGTATATTTCTCAACTCAAACCATTTTATGATACTCTGATACCAAAACAGACAAATATATATCATATGGAAAGGAGACTGTGGCCCAATATCCCTTATGAACATAGATGCAAAAATTCTTAAAATGTTAGCAAACTGAGTCCAGACATACAGAAAAAGGATAATACATCATGACCAAGTAGGGTTTAACCCCAGGAGTATAAGATTGATTTAACATCTAAAAATATGTGAAATTCACCAAATCAATAAAATAAAGGAGAAAAAATATTTGATTATTCCATAGGCCTAGCTGTGACACAATTCAACACCCATTCATGATAAAAGTTCTTTGCAAACGTAGAAGGAAACTTCCTCTACCCGATAAAGGGCATCTATGAAATACCTATAATTAACATCATACTCAATAGTGAAAGACTGAATATTTTTTAAGATCAGGGGAAAAGGCCCAGATAATGCTTACGCTACTTCTATCAACATTATTCTAGATGGCCTAGCCAGAAAAATAAGAGAAAGAAAAAAGAAATAAAAGGCATACAGACTGGGAAGAAGTAAAATTGTCTTTATTTGAAAATGATTTAAAAATCCTAAAGAAGCTATAAAAAGCAGTTATTAATAGCACTAATAAATTAATTTACTTTATCAAGGGCACAAGATTCAAAGATGTCTCTATCATGTAGAGGGAAATTTGCAGCCTTAAAATACTCATTTTAGAAAAGAAGAGGCCGGCTGCAGTGGCTCATGCCTGTAATCCTAGCACTCGGGGAGGGCGAGGCAGGAGAATTGCTTCAGGTCAGGAGTTCCAGACCAGCCTGAGCAAGAGGGAGACCCCGTCTCCACTAAAAATAGTAAAAATCAGCTGGGTATGGTGGTGTACAGCTGTAGTCCCAGCTACTCGGGAGTCTGAGGCAGGAGGATTGCTTGAGCCCAGGAGTTTGAGGTTGCTGTGAGCTAGGCTGACACCATGGCACTCTAGCCCGGGCATAAGAGTGAGACTCTGTCTCAAAAAAAAAAAAAAAAACAAAAAAAAACCCGAGGCGGTCAGGGTGCCAGAGCTCACGACATCACCTGCTGGAATATGCTGCCTCGCGCTGCAGTGGCTACGCGCTAGAAGGCTGTGGCATGCGCTAGTCCGGTAATAACAGGCCACCTTCCTAAGAAAACAGTGTGTAGAGGAAGGCAGGTGTCTACATGGGAGAAGGACAACCAGGGTCAGAACTGGAAGACCTGGTTTTGCTCCTGACGCTAGTACTAACTAGTTTCGTAACTTGGAGAGTCATTTAACTTCAGGGAAGCTCGACTTTATCATATTTAACATGAGGTTGAAAATATCAACCTCACAAGCCTTATGAGTGTCACATACAACATTTAAAAGTGTCTGAAACAGCTCCTGGCACTAACTAAATACTCCGTAAATGTAGGAAGAATGGAACATGAATGAGGGATGCCTCATAGTTACAGGTTTGATTGGCCTTGAAGAAAGAGGAAAGTTCATAAACAAGAACAAAATGCAAATCGAACACGTGGACAATGTTCAGTGAATGCCTCCAGGGCCGTGTGTGTATGATAACTAACTGCCTGGTACAGTTTGGATGTCCGACCCTTGCGAATCTCATGTTGAAATATGATCCTTGGTGGTGAATGTGGGGCCTGGTGGGAGGTGTTTGGGTCACGGTGGCAGATCCTTCATGAATGGCTTGGTGCCCTCTCTGCGATATTGATTGAGTTCTCGTTTTATTATTGATAGTTCACGCGAGAGCTGGTTGTTAAAAGGAGCCTGGCACCACCTCCTCCCTCTCCTTCTCTCCCCATGGGACACACCTGCTCCCCCTTCGCCTTCTGCCTTGGTTGGAAGCTCCCTGGAGCCCTCACCAGAAGCAGATGCTGGCGCCATGCTTCTTGTACGGCCTGCAGAACCATGAGCCAAATAAACCTCTTTTGTTTATAAATTATCCAGCCTCAGGTATTTCTTCACAGCAATGCAAAACATCTAACACACTACCATTTCTAGAACAACTATCATTTATCGGGTTCCTACCTTGTGCCATCACTGTACCTTGGATCATATACCACCAATAACCATGGCTTAGGAAATCTAGTTATGTACTTTGGGTTTTACATTGCAATGCACTTTGTAGTCTGTGCTTAACTGTGGACTCTCTGGAGCCACAGTGGTTTAATACAGCCTCTCTGCAGACATCTGCAAAACCAGCAACGGCTGTGTTTGATGCACAGATGTGGCTCCCAGAAGGCATCCCCGGTGTGCTCTCTCTCCACGTGCTACTTCCCACGTCCCCATCACTCTTGCTTCCCTGAGGTTGGGCTCCTCAGTAAGCTTTTGTCTCAAGCTCTGCTTTTGAGGAAACCTGGGCTAAGGCAGATTTTTTAAAAATTTGAGTTTTTTTCTTTTTCTTTCTTTCTTTTTTTTTTTTGCTAAAACATTGAACTAGATATGCATAGGAAAAAAGAGCTAGCTGTATAGATGTAAAGTGTTAACTGGATTGTCTCTCTTCATACTTTTTTCTATTTTTAAAATTTTTAATCAGTAAGATGTTTATTTTAACCAGCTACTTGAACATACACATTTATTTCTTTCTTTTAAAATTAACAGACATGATGTGTAGTCATAAGCTGAAAAGTAGTAGTGAGAATAAAAAGAATTGTTTTAATAGCTATTCCATTAGTGTGAATTCAGGAGTAGCTTGAGATGTTTTCATAACCTGCTATTTTACACTCTCATCATTTCAGTTTTATATACTTAAGATTAAGGAAATAATCAATGTTGATTTTCATATGTTAAAACAATCAATTGGAATATACAGACATGCATTAAACACATTGGGCATATTAATACATTTCAATTATTCTGTAGGCTCCTTAGGTTTTAAAGATAATCATATTATTTATGATGCCCCGGAATTCCAAAAACTTGTCCAATAGTGATTCGTTCTAAGACTTATTCAAGCTGAAATCCAGTCAGAGAGCCCTGAAAAATCTCTTGGCAAAAGTCAAATGTGTGGTCTATATAATATAGAGAATCCTAAAGCCTAAAGCATCCCTGTTACTGTTTATTCCCCAATGACCAATATTAAAGTTACCAAAATCAAAGCTGTCTTGGATTTCTTATGCTTTCCCCAGAAAAGAGGTTAAATGTGACGTTGTCTTCCCCACCAGTGGCCTCATCTGTGGCGAGAATCAGACTGAGAGAGTGGGAAGGGGCTCTAGGCCTTCCTCCCCTCCAGACAGCCCATTTCAGAGATGAAGAAACTGAGACCCAGAAACAACGAGTGTCCTCTCAGTGAACTACTTGCTGACCAGATGACCACAATTCACTAAGTGGGCAGTATTTACATTTCAAAAAATTAGAAGAAACCAAATCAGCTAGTCACACAGCACATCAATTTGATATATGAAAACCTCGCTGGAGAAGAGCTGAACTGTTTTTGGAGGCATTAAATCCATTACTCCAAAGTTTTCTGCAATGGTCTTTCAACTTTCGCTCTTCCTAGTTGTGTTGGGGCAGATTAAGCAGCGTCAATGCCAAATCATGTAGTCCTTTCCTTGCACGAGATGTACAGTCCCTTCCTTACCTGCGTCCACAACAGCCCGGCCGCCTAGTGCCTGGAGACAAGGAATCACGTCCCAGCCACCGTTACTAGCTGCAGAAACAGACTAACAGGGATTGCATCCCGGTTCTGCGGTTGACTAGTTATTTGACCCTTGGGCAAGGGACTTGATTTTGTATACGTAACTTGGCCTTTCCTCATCTGTAAAATGAAGGTAATTTTAATACCTATCTGCATGGAAAGTGCCTAGTACAGTGACTTTCACATAGTAAACATCTGATGAATGTTGGCTAGTGATGGTAAGTGCTCAAGAAGTATTTATTGGAAAAAACATACTGAGGGGGAAGAAAGATGATCACCACAGAAAAGAAAGCTGTGAATTTTTTCTTAAACCATCCTAGCTTTTGCTATTCCCCATACTTCAGGTACTCTAGCATAATTTCTCATGCTCATGGAAGCAAACAGTAAGCATAGCTAACTTTAAAAAAAAAAAAAAGACAAGATCTCGCTTTGTTGCCCAGGCTAGAGTGCAGTAGTCCGATCATAGCTCACTGCAAGCTCAAACTCCTGGGCTCACGTGATTCTCCTGCCTCCCCCAAGTAGCTGGGACTATAGGCATGTACTACCAAGCCCAGCCAATTTTTTGTATTTTTTAAAGGTAAAGATGGAGCTGTGCTATGTTGCCTAGGCTGGTCTTGAACTCCCGGCTTCAAGCGGTTCTCCTGCCTGGGCCTCCCAAAGTGCTAGGATTATAGGTGTGAGCCACCTCACTGGACTTAACTTTTTCTTTTTAACAGTAAAACTATATTGTCATATGAAATGTACATATATAAGGCAGGGGCTGCTCCGAAAACTTAGGGTACAAATTTAGCCACATTACTTTTTTTTCCCCTTTCAATTAATGGCTAGAATACTCAAGTGCTCCATACAAAGAATGATCAAAGTCTCCACCTTTGTCCAGGCATTCCTGGGGCTTGCTCAGTGGAAAGGGGTCTCTTTCTAATGCCACATGGAGAGGGAAGTGGCCTCCTGTTGCTTTATACCTCCAGCTGTTCTTCCTGGGATGGGCATGCAGGTTCTCCTGGCAGGACCAGCTGGAGCTCCTGGGTGGTGATGACAGCTCCGTGCAGTCAGGTCACAGGAGCAGCATGGCTCTCTAGGATACACAGCTGTCGTGCCCCAGCAAGACCACTGCCAGCAAAAGCCTTCTGGGCTAAACCAGCCCTCGCGTGGACCATGGGGCCTTTTCTCAGAACCTAGGTCCTCACCTTGACATTCCTTCCTCCCTTGATCTGCCTATTTAAAAGATTTTTTTCCCCATGCAAATGTGCCTGCCTCCAACTATATTAGTTTGCCAGGCCTGCCATAAAGAAACTGGGTGGCTTAAACAACAGAAATGCATTTTTATCCCAACGCTGGAGGCGAGAAGTTTGAGACCAAGTGCTTGTTTCTTCCGCGGCCTCTCCACTTGGCTTGCAGCTGGCTGTCTTCTCTGTGTCTTTGCTTGGCGCTGTCTCCAGGCACAGTCACGTTCTGAGGTCCTAGGGGTGAGACCGCAGTACAGAAAATTTGGTGGAGGGGAGACAAAGTTCAGCCCATAACACCAGCGATTAAGTCTGCACACTTAAGATACATGTTAGCTTTTTTAATTCAAGAAAAAGAGGTTGTGAGAGAGGAATGATGTGTGGAGGCCCCATTACACTATCATTCCAGGACAGGGAGTGCCCTGTGCTTACCTTACGAAGGCAGCTGCTGAAGTGGCTGTTCAGACATTGACGGTGCACCCTACTAAACTCAGACACCCACCATAAAACAGATGAGCCCAGAGCTTCCCTGGTTGAAATGGAGCCAGAGATCTAGACCCCTCCTCCCACAGCCTCCTCACTAAATCACCCCAGCCCAGCACAGTATAAAACCCTTTGGCCTGCAGGAGCCCAAGTGTTATTTTTTCACAAATACACAGTTCACCAAAGTTTGCAGCAGGCACGTACGATACCGTCTGATGATCTTTAGCTTTGGAAACATAACTCCATCGCTAGTATCTAGCCCGGGTTACTCTAAAGTTGCCCAGCTGAGTTCCGGCGATCAAGCAGACAGACCGGTGTTTATGTGGCCGGCTTTATTTTTCCACTTTACTTCTTTTTAGAGATGGGCTTGTTAATCACCCTGCTCAACTGTGATACCCAAGAAAAGCTGAGAGGGTAAAGTTATATGCAGCCTCCCTGTGACCTGTTTGCACATACCAGGTCAATAAAACTCAGGCAGAATGACAGTGACAGCTGCCTTGTGGCATTCAGAGGGAACCGAGCAGTTTCTGTTCAGCAGCCTCAGGGACAAGTATATCATTACAGCCCGGCTGCTCAGAGAGAAACCACCTAAACCCATCCTCGGGGATAAGCGCAGCTTCTGCAGCCACCCAGGAACCCGTCTCGGACACCTGCAAGGCCCAGCCGAGACTCTCCCGCTAGCTTTCTCCACGCTGGGATCTCCCGGCCACAACTCTGTTCCCATCTGTACACACGTGCTCTGCCTGCCACAGCCTGGGCAGGACAAAACCCCAGCCTCAGAGGTGGCCGAGGATAGCGCTCGGGAGGGAAGGCTCTATGGGGGCCAGGCAGTCACGGGCCAGCTCCAGGGACAAGGGCGCCAAGAGGATGCCGCTCCTGGGGAGGAGACAGAAGTTTTCTCCGTGGGACGACACCCTGCTCTCGGGAAGGGACCCACGGTCTCTGCTGAAGCGGGGCATGCGCCACGTCAGCTTCAGCCTGGTCACCAAAGGAATGACAGACATCCCCGATTTTCTGTGGGGCTTGTCTGAGGTCCAGAAACTCAATCTGTCTCATAATCGACTCCGGGTCCTCCCTCCCGAGGTGGGAAAACTGACTCGGATCGTGGTCCTGAACTTGTGCGGGAACCACCTGAAGAGCCTGCCCCGGGAAGTCAGCCTCCTGCAGAGCCTCAAGGTCCTGTTTGTCAACATGAACTGCCTGACCGAGGTGCCGGCCGAGCTGAGCTTGTGCAGAAACCTGGAAGTGCTGAGCTTGTCGCACAACTGCCTGTCCCAGCTGCCCGCCTGCTTCGCCGACCTTTCCAGGCTGAGGAAGCTGAACCTCAGCAACAACTATTTTGCTCACATCCCCATCTGTGTGTTCTCGCTGAAGGAGCTGGATTTCTTGCACGTGGGCTCCAATCGCCTGGAAAACATTGCCGAGAGCATCCAGTGCCTGGCCAGCCTGCAGATCTTCATCGCGGAGAGCAACAACATCCACTCCTTCCCCAGGTCGCTCTGCCTCGTCACGAGCCTGGAGCTGCTCAACTTAAACAACAATGACATCCAGACCCTCCCGGATGAGCTCTACCTGCTGCGCAGACTGGCCAAGATCGCTTGGAACCCCATGGACAAAGGGCTGCACATTTCCCACAACCCTCTGGCCAAGCCCCTGCCAGAGCTGGTGGAGGGGGGCCTGGAGATGCTCTTCGGCTACCTGAAGGACAAAAAACACAACTGACGTGGGCACTGGAGGCCTGGATGGGAGCCAGCTCACCTGGACTCTGTCAACCGGGGTACTTCTCTCATCTAAACTTTCTACTCTTACTGTTAGTGTCTGTCAGTGCTCTTGTTAATGTTTGCTAAATCGTTGTGGAACCTTCCTCCTAGGCAGGTGTTTGCCTTAAGTTTGTATGTTCTTAATAACCTCCAGGATAATATCAAAAGTTCATCTCATTCTATACATAAACTCAAACAGGCCTTTGGTTTTTCTCCAAAGAGAACTAATTGCTCTGATTCTTCTGAGAAGTAGTGAGACCTAGCTCTTGGAGTAGTGGACAGCAGGTCTGAATTCAATGTAATTCAAAAGTCTAGTATTTGCTAAGTGTGTACTGTGTGCCAAGTATGGTGTGAGGCGTTGAAACCACCTGGTTTCAGATGGTTTCTACGTTGTATTGGCAACCGGTGGCCAGGTGGCAGCAGCAAGACATGTTCCTCAATCAAGCATCACTTGGGACCAAAAAGCAAGCCAGAGCTGTGCTCTGTCACCAACAACCAAAACAAGCAGTGCTTTCCCCTGGAGTTCTAGGGGAACGATCATAGGAATTTTTTCTTTCAAATGGCTGTATAGTAATACATTGCTCATGTTTATGTCTGGTGGTAACAGAGGTCGCTTGATGGCTTTCAGATAATAAACACGAACCAATATTAATGTGTCGTTTCAACCTTCCTTCCCATAGATATATCCCTGAACCTCTTTGCTAGACACTAGCCCATAGTGAAACTATCACATTCTAATGCCACTTCTTCTTTTACTATATCTGCCCTCTCACAGATAAGCTAGTAACTGGGATAATTTGGCCAAAAATGTTCCAGAGGCAGGGAAGAGGAGGCAAGGCATAGACAAGTCGTACAAAAAGTAATCACCCTTTCAAAAGTCAGAGAAGGGCATTAAAATTAGTTTGGTTACACTTAAAATCTCCTTGAACAAAAGGCTCTATAAAAATATTAAGCTTGTTTTGCTTTTTATTTTAAGAGTACATAGCTGTTAGCTAAACACAGATAACAGGACAAGCGATGACAGTGTTCCTGCACCAAAGATCACTGGACCTTACTGCTGGCGTAGCAGCCAAGAGCCCCAGTACATTAATATTTATTCAAAGAATTAGAATGGAAAGATGACAGTGAAGAAAATTCAGTGCCTTCAGGTCAGGGAAGCCAATTGTTGCGGTTTCTTGGCACATTTGTCTACAGAATGATAGTAAACAATATCAAGACGTGTGTAACTTCTCAATACTCTTAGTTCAATTCCACTAAACTTGTATTTCTTAGCACCTTCTCCAGTCTGGACACTGAGCTGGGAACCCAAGAGGAACAACACCCTGCTCCTTCTCCCAGGGAGCTCACAGCTTAGTGAAGGGGAGAGACTCACCTGGTTTCTAGTGTGCGGCAAGTTGTGATTCCTGCCACAGAGACGTATAAGCAAAGGGCCGAGGCAAGAACAACACACTGCATGGTGTGGACTTGACTGAGCCCCAGAGTCTCAGTAACCAAAGAACAGTAAGCAAAGAACACAGTTGGGATGGACCCGTCAAAACCTTCATTCATTGCAGCAACTGAACCCTAATCCCCCCTGCTCATTCACTCACCCCTCTTGGAAAGAGCAGCTGAGGCAGTGAGTAGCTCATTCTCAAATTCGGAGCTTAGGCAATTTTACTGCGGAAACTTACTTTTTTAAAGAGCTGCTCAAAAGAGATCCATATAACTCATTCATAGGAGCAAGTTGTTTTTCCCAACAGACGCCAAAGTCAATTTTCCCATCATAAAAGAATGAAGCCAATTCCTGCTGTTATCATCAGATACCACAGGCCGTTAGCACATTTGTGCCTGAGCTCCTCTGTCCAACCCTTGCTCGCAGACCGTACCAGTGTCACTTGCAGGCAGCTAACGCAGTCTCCTCCTGACTCCCCCTCCAGCAGCAACTGGAGACCTGCGTATCCTTGCCAGGCACACACAGGCACACTCCAAAATCCTCCCCCACGTTAGCCTGTTGGAGCCAAGACTATTTAAAGACATGGGTGGAATTCTTACTTGACCTCCTGAATCAGTGGGAAATCGTAGGGCGAGCCTTCCTCTGCAGAACTGGGCAAGTCACTGACTGCAGCTCTGGCCGCAGCACATGCAGCTGTCAGACAAACATCGGCAAGTGCCAGGATCATGCCTGCTAGTGGCTGCTGCTGGAGAACCGCTCGGGCTCACGCTGAATTTCCATGACCTTGCTATGGGCGGAGGCGCAGGCTGGGACAGCAGCGCCACACTTGTCTTGCTGAGCAATCATTTTATTTCCTTCCCTCGCCTTTCAGTCACTTGATCCTACAGTAATTCTACTCCAGGGAAAGAATGTAACCATATTTTGAAGGTGACCCAAGAGCTCATTATACTTTTTATAAGGAAAAAAATGGTATCAATTTGGTTGTCAGCATCCATTGGTGCCTTTCAAAAGTATCGTAGCGAGGTTTTCTCTGTTAACACTCAGCATCGAGGAAATCATAAAAGTGCAGTAGTTGCCCGATGTGCTTTAGATATTGATTCTTTGTGAATGCTCCTTTTTATTGATAAAGCGAAGTGCTGAGCAAAAAACTGGCTAACGTGCTTAGTTATTCAAAACACTGGCGTGGAGGGAATCTGATATAACCTTCAACGTCTTTGCCATCAAATTCTACAGTTTGCTGCCTGGCTGTGAAATGCTTCTTCCTTATCTTTTGTATTTTGAATACTGCCACATTTCAAGTAACTCCCAGGTATTTCTAAAGCTTCTGAAATCAAAGCACTGAGGATGACTGGATCAGCTGCCGAGTATATTGCGCCAAAGAATAACAGCTAATTGGGTGCTTGATGTGGGGAGCTGGCTGCTCCCAGTCTTGATGATGTTGTGGTTTTCATGTCACTCAGCTCTCAGGATAGAGGGATCTCAGTGTGTGCTCAGAAGCACCTTGCGAAGCAGTTGCAGCTCACAAGCATACAATTAAGAAGAAATCCTATGTTCACAGGAAAGGGAGAAGACTTTGAAAAGACACATCTGTTCAAGGAATAATACTGCTAAATGCATCACACTGCAAGGCATATTAGAAAAAAAAATGTAGTCATTACTTAGCTTGTTGGCTTAATAAATGGTTAATGGAAGAAATGTTCTCCATTCTTGGGCTTTAGTTAATAGACTGCCTTTCTGTAGTAACCAAAGACAGAGTGACTTCAGGACTGCACCTGGATTTCACAATGAAGTCGCGCTGGTGCTGGAAAGAGATAAAAGAGGAATGCTGTCATTTGTAGGGATGCATTCAACTAAACCTTTTCCTTTTGGTAATGAATATTGCAT
Source organism: Lepilemur ruficaudatus (assembly GCA_963574885.1). Taxonomy (NCBI): domain Eukaryota; kingdom Metazoa; phylum Chordata; class Mammalia; order Primates; family Lepilemuridae; genus Lepilemur; species Lepilemur ruficaudatus. The sequence goes on from CAUYRT010054687.1 coordinate 61,703, forward strand.
TCTGAATGTGTATTTCATGTGCCTCAAAGCCTACACTGAATATGAATTTTGATAGCCATGCATTAAAAACAGAAGAAGATCAGAGGACCGTGGGTCAAGTCACTGGAAAACACATTCAGGTACCAACAGCCTGAGATTATGGGTGACAGGGAGGCCCTGAGGCTGGACTGGTTTTCTCAGTACTATGCATACATTAGGGGAAGTACCCTGTCTGGATGGAGATTCTGGTGGAAATAGGTGAAAATAGAAGACAAGTTTAGGAAATGGTCTTAAAAAGAGAAAGAAAAATAATCCAAGCTGCTAAATTAATCCAATATGAAAATACCAAATACTGAATAATGCCATCAGTATCTATTCTCTAGGCATCCCAGTGCTCTCTGTCCTCTTAATCCACAAAAGAATTATTTTCAGCACTCTGCAAGGTATACTTGAGAAACACAAAGATACCCAACCTAGAGTTAATGTGCAGCTAAGTGCTAGTACCCCTGATGTAATTTCTTAGTTACGATTCATCCAAGCACACCAAAGTACACCCCCTTCATATATTTTAAGAAAATGAAATAAAATTCAGAGGAACATGAAAGCTATAATAAGCAATAATGGGAACAATCCTGACCTTGTTGAGAAAAGAACTTTCTACCAGTGTTTCTTTTAAGTTACCTGGCAAGTTACATGTTGAATCCAAAACATTACTGATTTTTTTTTAAAGGGCAGCATAGTAACTAAAAGCAGAGGCAGAGGGTCTCATGATGGATTTGTAAGGGCCTGGGCGTCATTAGGCAAACATAACCAAGAGCTATTAGCATCAAGCTTGCTGTGCAGATTTTTTAGTAGTGCCATAGGAATCTACTCGCAAGGAGAGAGCTCATTTCCTTTTGCTCCTATACTTGCTCCTTATTTTTGCAAAGGATAGAAAATAAAAGCCTAACTGGAGTCGTATCAAAGTATTTCCAAAACTCTTGGGAGAAACATCCATTATGAAAAGTACAAGACTTTGAGGCCATGCACTGGAGCTGCTGATGGAACATTGCTTAATCACCTGTATTTTTTGGCCTTGAGTGACTTGGGTTCCTCAGCAGTCGGTGTGCCTGGACATGGCACTTCAGGGAAGTCTCTGTTCTCTTCTGGTCTCCTGAAGGTCATGCCCGCCACCCCATGCATGAGCATGAGGAGAGGCTCTGAGGAGTGTGTCGAGCATGCACACAAGTGTCCCGAGACCTTGCACGTGCTGGGGGCGTGGCTACAGGACAAGCTCTCCCCCAACCCCCAAGGGCAAAGGAGTGAGGCTCAGCCAAGCACAGGCAATACTGTGAGGACAACTGTCTGAAGAGGTGTGTAGATGGGCGCAAAGGCATTTGGGTGAGACTATGGGATGGCAGAGATATTGTGTGGCTGACATGGTGTGGGGCACATGCAATCCAGACCCTGCAGTTCCTTTGTTTTAGTATATCTTGATGGAAAATTTGTGAGTACCGCTGTCAGAGCAGTCTCTTCAATATTAATAACACCTGTGAGGCATTTGTCTTTTTTTCTCTCTCTACCAGAATCTTAGGTATTGGACAAGCACATGGCAGGAGAGATGATGCACAATGACACCGTGTGTCCTGGGTTCAAGAGGAACTCCCGAGCCTCTCCTCTGTGCATTACAGGCCAGGGTCCTCCCCGAGGGTTCTGAAAGGACCCTGGGTTGTCTTCAATGCTGGCTGTCATCAGAATCCCCAGTGGAACGTCACAGAAAGAATGCCCTGGGCCTCGATTTGAGAGATTCTGATGCAGTTGGTCTGGGGGAGACCAGGCTTCTCACTCGGTTGAAAACTCCACAGGTAATGCTGTTGCTCACTCTGGGTTGAGAAGTGCTGATGTGAGCTCTTACCTACGCAGATAAGAGACTGCGAAGGCAGTGGGGCCTGAGCCTCGCACTGAAAGAGGCCAGTGAAAGCGGGCAGGGCTCCGGACCTGGTCGGCAGACTGGAGCCCTGCCCTGCCGGATGATTGGACTCATCGGGGCACTTGTTAAAAATGTAGCGCCCAGGTCCTTTTGGTGTACTTTCAGATTCTGTGCACTGAGGGCAGGGCCTGGCATGTGTGGGTCTAACAAGCACCCCAGGTGTCTCCTACCATAAGGCAGACTGGAGAAAACCTGGTCTAGAAGAACGTGTGCCCCCTGGAAAACGTAAAGCTCTGGTTCCTAGATTCAGCCCTTCCCTGGGGGCTACGGATTTTCCTGGCTCTCTGCCACTGGAGACTGAACTCCCTAATGACTGCTGTCTTCAAATCCAGTGGAGGGGAGATAATACTGCATTGAATGAATGAATGAGAGAGTGCATGAGTAGGCACAGATCACCTCTCTGGGCCTCAGTTTTTCATATAGTGAGGCAATTGAACTCACTTCAAAGTGAACTCACTTCAAGCTCCTTTCAGCTTTGAATTTCTATGACTGAATTTTTTTTTTTTTTACTTTGCCTTCCTCTTATTTAATGCTTCAGTCAATAGATACATGAGCTTATAATTATTGTGATTACTCAGGAAAAGTAAAAAACATTGTGGAGATGGGTTAAGGTCAGTATGAATGCTCTAATATCTCCTTGCAGTACCATAGATAAAGTAATTTTAATTTTGGTTGATGTTCAAAAGTATAAAAAGAGCTCGGCCTGTATTGAGGGTGACTGTAGGAGTTTACAGACATACAAACTGCTTTGATTGCATCTCTAATAGTTTACTGGATTGGAGGTGCAGAGGGAAGAGTCTGTTTGGCTTTGTTGATTAACAACTTCTTTGATTTATGTTTCTGGAAGAGATGAAATTCCTAATTATCTGTTTTCCCTAAAATAAAAAATAAAAAAATTTAAAAAGCACCTCATTGGATTTAATTCAATAGCATGATTTGAGCACTTAGAATGGAAATCTTTCCTCTTTTTTTTTTAAAAAAGGATAGCGTATTCTGAAGTTTGAGTTGAAGAAATATTATAATAAAATTCACATCTCCTCCATACCCCTTCCCTTTCCATATGCACATGTGAATTGAATTTGATTTTTGCTATAAATTTTCAAAAGAACTTCTGCAAATGAATACACATGAAGCTGCAAAATCACTCTTCCTTCAATATCTTTGATTCTTAATAATATTGTTCTTTCTCCACCTCCACCGTTTTATTCAAAGCCACAAGCTGATGTTATCTACATTGTGGAAATCAGAAATTAATGACTTTAATTTGTTTTTGATTAGCCTTAAGAGAGTAAGTCACAATTGTGTTTGATAAGAATTTTTGAATAATCTTGTAGCCATAAGTACTTTGGGAATTCAAAATACAGTCCGATATTACCCTCCTCAACCAAGATATATGAGAAGATTAAGGATTTTCATTCTAGAAATCACAGGAATAGTATAAACAAAGAATTCATCCAAGAAGAATAAAAGACTTCTTTGTGTTTTAATCTTTTATACTCTCTTATTATCATGACTAAATTTCTATCATAGATAACAAAAAAACTTGTTTAATTTCCCAGACATGTATATATCATGTTTTCTATAGACATTTCTACTTGTTCATTTGACTATGTAATATGTTTGATCATAGAAAATTGAGTTTTCTCAGTTTGTAAATGCATTTGTCAGGTTCTTATTAATTAATCCACCACAATAAATATCATTTTAGCTGGATTTCTTCTGTAGTTAGAGAAGGAAAGTAACTTCATTTCTTATAGATCAGAATGAGCATGCTTATCTTTTCATGCCACCTGAAGTTGGGTCCTTCACAGTTATCACCTGTTTTGCAAAGGCTGAGGATGAATTTGACAAAATTACACAGCATGTGTGCAGTAAAAGGTTGGCTCAGCAGGTCTGAACACTCAGCAGGTGTTCAGACTGTGCATATTTCAAAGAAAGGCCTGGACCTCAAATGGTTCCTAAGAGATAACCTCTCAGCCCTTGGAATGTCCTGTTTGATAAGATTATCTTCGTTTTGCTGGGGTTTGAGCCACACTGGATAGTCTATCCTAACAGTGTCGTTTATGGTGCAGGCCTTGGGCAGCACAGTATCAGACTGACTTCTAGAGAGGCTGGGGATTGAAGTACTAAGGTTGGCCGCATTGGAGCTCCATGCCTACATGAGCAACTCCCAATAAAAACCCTGAACACCAAAGCTCAGGTGATCTTTTCTGGTTAGTGATGCTTTATATATGTTGTCACATATCCTAGCAGCGAGAATTAAGCACCATCTACGTAACTTCATTAGGAGAGGACAACTGAAACTTATATCTGGACTCTCCTTGATTCTACCATATGCCCCTTTTATTTTTGCTGATTTTAATTTTACCCTTTTGCAGTGATAAACCATAATCATGAATATAACAGATTTCCTGAGATCTGGGTCCTTCCAGCAAATTGTTGAACCTGAGGATGGTCTTGGGAACCCCAAAGTAACCATGGGTTAAATAATAGACTTTATTAAGAAAGCAGAAACTCACAAGTCAAGGGTCAGCAAGAGAAGAAAAGCCAAAGGTCCCCAGATTTCCTTTTGATGCAGGGAGTGTCATGCCAGGTGTGTGTCTCTCTGGGAGAGAACCCACTTCCCTGGCAGTTCTTCCTGCAAAATAACCAGAACCCTTTGGTGGTTTGCTGGCTGGTTTTTATGTTAGGGGTCATCAGAGAAAGTCAGCTGCGGAACACCAAGAGGTCTTGGGGTAATAGATTTGCCACAAGGGATGGCTGTCACCAGTTTCAGGGAACTGGAGTTTCATTCTTTCCTCTGGAAAAAGTGGTGGAACCCTGGTCCCAACAACTCATTGTCCAGCCAATCCAGAGTGAGCTCCCATGTCATTTCTGGACACTCTATAAACAATACTTTGACTGGATATTAGACATATCACAATTTCCTCCTGAATGGTATCATGTCACACTACTAGGAAGTCATTTATATGTCAATCTCAGTTATTCCAAATATGTGTGAGATCCCAGAGTTGATATCATACATTTTATTCATTTATTCCTAGGTGAGACCTTTAAGTCATGAGATAATGAATGAATGAATGAATGAATACATACATACATACGCATATACATAGTATATGTCAGATATAATAAGTGTATGAGAAAAATAAGGCAGGAAAACAGAATAGGACTGGAGGGTATTTGCTATAGGATGGTCAGGAAAGTTGCTGAGAAAATCATGTTTAAATAGAGACCCACAGACAGTGAGGGAGACAGGCATGAGGATATTTCAGGGGAAAATATTTCAGACAGAAGAGTAGGCACGTGGAAAGGTAGAAGGGTGTCTGACATGTCCATGGAACAAGGAGGCCAGCATGGCCGAATGGAGTGAGTGGAGGGTGGAGTCATGAAGTCACGTTGGTGTAGCGGATGGCTTATGGATGGCTCTAGGCCACTGGAAGGACTTTGACTTGCTCTGAGTGAGGTGGGAAGCCATGGCAGATTTTATGGAGAAAAGAAAAATAGATTGTAACCTACATTTTGGAGGAGTTACTCGGACTGCCGGCTTGAGAAAAGACTTACGGGGGCAAGAGTGAAGGCAGTAAGACTAGTCGGGAGTCTGTTGCAACATTTTAGATGACAGATGACAGTGGCTTGAATCGGGTGGACATGGCAGAGGTGGTGGTCGATAGGGGAAATATTTTGATCACAGCACCAGCTGAAACTGCTGCTGGACTGGATGGAGGAGGGGAGATCCTGAGTAACTTCATGTATTTGACCCGAGCAACCGGAAAGATAAAGTTGTCACAGAAATGAGAGACGAGGAGCTTAGAAGAGAAGATCGCAAGTTTGTTTTTCAATATGCTAATTTTGAGACTGATAAATAGATTTTCAAATGGGTCTGTTGAGTAGGCACTTGGATAATGAAGCTAGGCTCCAGGAGAGAGTCTGGGTTGGAGATGAAATTTGGGAATCACCAGCAAATTATACAGGAAGAAGTTAGGAAAAAGTGGATCCACTGTGAAGGGTTTTGATCAAAACTGGTGATTCTTTAAGTTGTGGTGCTCAAAGTACTATGCTCAGTCATCTGGAAAATTCCCATATGCCATAATGCCAATTTTTTCCAGAAGCTGGATAAAAATCATTATTCTATATCCCACACCTGTATTTGTGAAAACACTTGGAATTATTAGTTGTTGAGAAGAGAGGCTTTCTCTAATCATACAGAAGTTTCGGCCAGAAGGGCCAAGTGTTCCGAGAGGACACTTACGCCCCATCTACCTTCGGCTGATAACTTACCCTGCCCTCCCCCCACATACTCTCTTAATTGGCAGCAATTTTAATCAGTCACCAAGCACAGATCCACTTTGGTATCACACAAGATTCACTGGGATACAGTTGGACAGTCCTCAGTTCATCTCCTTTCTCTCTTTTTTCTTCTCCATGTGTTTTAAGTTGTTTCGATCTTAGGGCATGTCGTTAAGTTTTGATGTTTAAAACTAGAGCAAAGGATAGAAAAGCCAGTGTTCACATTAGATTTCCTCTTGGAACTTTGGAAAGGAAAAATTTCCTCAAATCTATTATTCTAATAAATACATTTTAGAATGTGAAATTCAATCAATATAATTTGAGTTGGCCCTGCACTTTTTCCTACCTACACACTGCTGACACTTGCTTCAACTCGGGCATCTGATGACAAGTGACTCAGGGGGCTTTCCTTTATGCTGTGTTGTGTATTCCACTGCTTTTCTCACGGAAATTAATAATGTCTGTCCAATTCAAGCAGAAGCCAACGACCTTCTTATGGACTGTAAATATCATCTTTTATTTTGGCCTCATCCTGCATTCTCTCTGCAGGCTTGGAAACACCCTAAACTTGTGCACAAGCAGGAATGACAGTGCTGTAGGTTCTTAGTCTTGGTAAGGGGCAGAGAAGTTGCCCCATAAATGAGTGATCTGTTTTTTTCACAAGTCATCAAGAGAGGGGGAGTTCCTTTCCTGGGATCAATGGCAGGATGTGATCCATTGGTCTCTCTCTTTTTTTTTTTTTTTGGCACAGAATATTTGAAAGCCAATAATACAAAATGATAAACAATTTTTAAAACCAAAGAAAAATTTTTGCTGGCATGTATGTGCACTTAACTTATTTCACATATTGATCAAATAATCTGATTGCTGTTTACATCTCACTGATACACACAAGGTCTTTTGGACAAATCCTGCACTCCTAGTTTAAACTGCAGAGACAGCCACAGAGTTTTATCTTCTCACTGGGAAATTATTTTCTCCATATGTGTTTTGATGATGACAGGCCTTTTTCCATCTTGCAGTTCCTCTTCCTTGGGGGAATAGAAATGTAAGGAATAATTTCTGATTTGATATTTGCTGTTCTACTCACGTATCACTGCAGCTTAAAACTATCCACAAACTTGCTAACAACTTACCTTTAAAGCTACACTTTGGGAAAATAGAGGCAAAGGGGAAGAGAAGGAGAATCTCTTAAAATAATACATTTGAGAATATAATGTGAAATATTTGGAAGAAGAGATGATTCACTAATTCTCCTGGGCACATAGTGTTATATAAAGCTACCTATGTGGGGTTGGGATAAGATACTTTCTAAGCTAAAATTCTATATCTCTCCTAAATAGGAAGTATCACTGTAAGCAAGGATGCTTTCCTTTATATCTCACATAATTCAAAACTCTCATAATTCATCACTACTTCCAGAAAAGAATAATGAGTATTTATGTTTACTAGTTAAAGTGACACAGCTACAGGAAAGTAACATAACCACAATTCAAAATTTACAGGGTTTATCAGCTTTGAAATGGCAATTTTTTAAAAAAATTATTTTAATAGATTTAGAGGATACAAGTTGAATTCCATTGCGTGTATCTATTGTACAGTGGTGGAGTCCAGGCCTTTGAGGTACCCATCACCCAGGTGGTGTACATTGTACCGCATAGGTAATTTTTCATCCCTAATCCCCCGCCCCCTTATGAGTCTCCAATGTCCATTACACCACTCTATGTGGCCTTGTGTAGCCATAGTTTAGCTTCCACTTATAAGTGAGAATAGGCAGCATTTATTTTTCTGTTCCTGAGACACTTCACTCTTGTGATAATGGCCTCCAGTTCCATCCAAGTTGCTGCAAGAGACATTATTTCATGCATTCTTGTTGCTGAGCAGTACTCCATGGTTTATACACACACACACACACACACACACACACACACACACACACACACACCACATTTTCTTAATCCACTCATCAGTTGAAGGACACTGAGTTGATTCCAAATCTTTGCAATTGTGAACTGTAATAAACATGAGTATAAGTAGCCTTTTGATATAGTGATGTCTTTTCCTCTGGGTAGATACCCAGTAGTGGGATTGCAGGATTGAGTGGTAGATTTGCTTTTAGTTCTTTGAGAAATCTCTGTACTGATCTCCATAGAGATCCCACCAATGGTGTATAAGTGTTTCCTTTTCACCACATCCATCCCATCATCTACTGTTGTGTGACTTTTTAATTTTTTTTAAAAAAAATGAGACTTTTTAAGTAATATCGTCAAGTTATTTCAAGTCTTCAAAACTCAAATTTTCATACAAGGTGATGATACTGCATAATGGAGAGAAGTGACAATTAGTTTGATATCAAAGGAAATAAAAATTGCACATTGTACCCAATTCCATAGGTCAAGAGATGGCCAAACATTTATGTTTATTCTCTTCTTAATTTTACCAGGATAATATCTATCCAACAGTTGTGGACTCTAGAGCTAGAACAAGCAAATTTTAAAATTGTCTAATCTTAACTTCTTATTCATACATATCTTTTTCAAACATCTGTGCTCAAACACTTTCAGTAACAAGGGGCTCCCTCTGTGCCAACTATTCAGTGCATTGATTTCCTCATCTTTCTCTCTTACATGATCCTTCTTTCTTGCTCTCCATCTCAATACATGACACTTCCACCCACCCAGAAACCTGAGATTCATTCCAGTCATCTTCCTCACTCAACCTCCTCACCTGTTCTCCCACCCAATCCCAAGATTCTACTTCCAAAATCCTTCTTTTCATCTCTTCTACGATCCTCCCATCCAAGCCACCATCATGCCTCCATCTGGTCTCCCTAATTCCTTCTCTGGGCCCCCTTTGTACCTATCCTCCACCCAGGAGCTCAGAGGGATTTTAAAAATGCAAATTAGATCATGTTACATCCCTGCTTAAATTCCTTCAATACATACTTTCAATTAAATCCAAAATCCTTAATACGATCTACCAGCCCTTGCAAACTTGGCTCTGACTGCTTCTTCAGAGTCATTGCCCACCACTCTGTTCTCTTACGAATGTCCACCCACACTGAACATCTTTAGGCCCCAAAGCTGTAGACTCATGCCCTACCTTAGGACCTTCAAACACATGGTTTCTTTTCCCTGGAACAGTCTTGCCTAGCTAAAGCCAACTCACCCTTCAGGTTTCAGCTGAAATACACTTTCTCAGAAAACCTTTCTTTTTCCTTTATAGCACTCACCACAATTGGAATGACATGTTTAGGGGCGTCTGTGTGTATGTGTGCATAATTAAATGTAATTGAATCCCATATATACGTATACAAACACACACACACAGATGTATAGTTTGTGTAATGTCTACATCCCATCCCATGACAACTCAGCACTCTGCCTTATCTCACTGCTGAATTACCCAGAATATAACTCCTTCCTGGCCCATGTTAAGCACTTAATGCATCATATTGAATGCATTTATATCTAATTATTATAAATCATTAATTTGCAATTTTTTTCTTCATTGAAATTGGTTTTATCAATCAGATGCTGGGTGTGTACCTCTGGTTACGGAGTGCCTTTTAGTGCAAAACAGAGTTATGCTACACTAGAAAATACTGTACTTGACAGCCAAAGAATAAACATATGAGGTACTCATCACTTATTTAGGTTAACTTTAACATTAACAGTGCATGCATAATTAAACTCACAGTCATGAGTTAAATAAATAAATGATTAGCTTGGGGACAGAATGGCCACCACTGGCAGTATCATCTCATTTACTGTTTGGTAGAAGACATTATCTGGTTGCTGCAATTTAGCTACATATGTTTCTTAGTTGCTGATGTGTGGAATAAATAGAAATGATTAAATAGTGATAATAACACAAGTATAAATACATTTTTTGAATACTGATCATGAGTCGGGTCCATTTCCATCTTACCAGATCTCTACTACGTAGTTACTAGATTGAGCATCTCTAATTAAAAAATCTGAAATCTGGAAATGCTCCAAAATCTGACATTTTCGAGCACTGACATGACATCACAAATGGAAAATTCCACACCTGACCTCATGTGCCAAGTCACAATCAAAACTTTGTTTTATGTACAAAATTACTAAAAACACTGTATAAAATTGCCTTCAGGCTATGCGTGTAAGGTGTATATGAGACATAAATGAATTTTATGTTTAGACTTGGGTCCCCTCCCCAAGATATCCATTGTGAATAAGCAAATGTTGCCAAATCCAAGAAAATCTGAAATCTGAAACACTCTAGTCCCAAGCATTTGAGATAAAGAATATTTAACCCATACTGAGTAACTATATGTAGCAATTTTTATCTCCTAAGTAATCTGCACAACAGCCTTCTTAACTTGTCATCATTTCCACCAGCGAGGACAGTGGGACCAGAGGGAACCCACAGCCATCTGTCAGCAAGCAGGCAGCACAGGGCGCACCTCTCGCTGTGGCTCAGGTGAACACTACTGCAGGGAGAGATCTTGTGGAGTGAATGACAAGTCAGTGCGGGCTCAAAGCTGGAGAGAATGAAGGACAGGAAGGTGGGTGGGAATGGGTGAAACTAGAGCAGGCTGGATTTCACAAGCTTCCAGCACAGGCTTCCAGAGGTGGCTAAATCCCTCTGAAGGAGCTGAGACAGGCCAGCAGGTCCCTGCCTAATCCGTCCTGTCCCTCCACATGCCCCAGGAGCCATTGGAGCACTGTCTGCATCCTAGTCCTTGCAAGGCTTCTTCCCTTCTTACCTGTGCCATCCCAGCTGTTATGGTGAGAACAGTCCCTTCCGGGAACAAAACCAATGTGGTCCTCTTAGAGAACATTAGTCTTTTTTTTCCTTATGGCCTGAAGTTAAATCCTCAAAGCACAGCCTTTGCACTTAAGCTGCATAGAGTGCAGTGGTGTGGTCCTACGTCTCCCCATGTGTTTATTTGTGCTCCTCTTGGTTAACACCCAAACTCACTGTGCTGGCTGGCATCAGGCTGACTCTGATGTGCACCTCTCACCCCAGGCCCACGGGCGCCCAGGGTCCTGCTCTGGGCTGCAAATGTGGGTGCCTTCTTGGACTCCCCTGGTGTTGGCTAGGGAAGAAATTCTCCTTCAGGTGCATGCTGGCAGAGAGATGTCTGCTGTTGTCCAGGCAGCCTGCCCTGTCCCTATTTCCCTCTCTCCATCAAGCATCTTCTGGCTGGCTCTCGGCTGAGGCTGGAGGCCATCTCCTGTGCAGGACTGCTGTCCACACTGGACAGTGTGGTTAATCACGTCACACCACTCGTCCAGGCTCCAGAGAATCTCTGTCCTTCAGAGCTTTAGAGGTGCCAGTCCATCCAAATATTATATCTGTAATTTATGATTCAAACAGGTCTTCAGACACTGTAGTAATATTTTACTGATTATTTTTTTCAATAAACAAATACAAACGTTTTTATACTCTGGGTTCAGTTGTAGCAACTCTCTTAAAATATCTGGCTGTGAAAATCGAAGACAGTTTAAGGTCTGTTGTAGACATCCATTCAGCCCTTCAATAATGTGTTCGATACCTCTAAAAGTGACAGCAAATCAAGGATGAAATGAAACAGTAAACAGAGCGAAGGCAAATTTCACATATGGTGGCAACTCTGTCATTTCAAGCTTCAGCCAAACGCTGAATCAAAATGCCAAATGTGATGGATGGCGCCTGTGTGTTCCAGATGAGCTGTCTCGGTTGCTGACATAGAGCATGTTTTTTGCACTACATATTCTAAGTCCAAAGAAAAAAAATTTTCTTAATGTAGGGCAAAGTTTACCTCATCCTGTGGGGACATCTACCCCCCAGGAAATCCTTGCAAGAAGTTCCAGTCCAGGCTCTCCGTTCCCGGTTTTTCCCTCCCTGGGGGAGAGGGAGGACACGTGAGCAGGAGGTCAGGTGCCCTACCTGGGGCCTGGGAATGTGGCCCCTGCAATCCCCAAACTCTTAGAGGTTTATTTTGCCCCTTACTATTTATAACAGCCTCGTTCACCAGCAGGGTCCTCTCATGCCCGAGGCCCCTTTCTTCCAAGCCCTGTGTTCATCGCTTTTCCTGAAGGTCTCTGTGTGCCAGGGTTCATTTCCCCAGCGCAGCGTTTCCTATGTCTGGATCTGGTTTCTATTCAGATTCCCCTGAAGTTACTTCCCTCCGCTGTGTGAGACCTTTCCTGGAGAGGTCCAGGTTAGCCACAGCCCTTTCTGATTCCAGGACTCTCCGTGGGATGCCTTTCCTGCTTCTGAGACCGATTCTGAGATAATGTGTCTCTGCAGCTGCACGTTTGCAGTGCTGTCCTGGCATTTCTTGTTAGTATTTGCAGAGGATCAATGTCACTTGCCTCTTACCTTCTTGCTGAGCCTCTAATTTAAAGAGTCATGAGGTAGAGCCACCTGGCTGTGCTCCACTATATTTATTACTGTATAATCCCCTTACTGTACAAAGACATTACCCAGGGGGGTTCCATAGTCTTTGGGGCTGACATCACAGCATCACCTACGCCCAGTTGTAGGGATGTGCCTGTGAGGAACGCTCGTCAAAACGTGGCACCTAATTGAGTGGCCAGATTCCTTCATGCCTTCTGGTGACAGTAGCTTTGTCACATCGTTCATGCCATATGGTGATGTGTGAATTGCCTGGCACAGCTCCACTGCTACCCAAAATAATTCCTTGTACGTGGTCAGCAGCAGCAGTGGCTATAGAGACCACATTCCAGGAGGGATTGTCTATTCAAAAGCTGCAATTAATATTGCTAGATGAGGCAAAGCATCCTCTCTTATCATGCCTTTTGAACTAAATCGGGGCCAGCAAGCCATAGCCTGCAGATCACATCCAGCTCCCTGCCCGTTTCTGAAAATAAAGTTTTATTGGAACACAGCCACACTCGTTCATGCAGTCCCTGTCTCTGGCTGCTTTCACGCTACATTGGAGTTGGGTAGTTGCAACAGAGAACTCAGTGGTTTGAAACACCTAAAATATTTACTATCTGGCTCTTTTCAGAAAACTTTTGCCAACTCCTAGACTATATCATTGATTCTGAGGTTTGTTCTTTCATGAGCACCGGGAATCCCTCAATGTTTGTCAATGAGTCTGGAGGACGTGACCTTGGCTTCTGGATAGTTTTGATGGTGGGGTGGTTGCAAAGCAGACTGACCTGCCCAGAGAGAAAGACATTCCAATTCTCACAGCAGTGGCTTGAGGAAGGAAACTAATCAACCCCTGATTTTTTTCCTTTCCTTGTCTAAGGTTAATAATCACAATGTCCCAGAACTGGTGCTTTAAATTCTATCTGGAATTGAGATTTTTTTTCCTACTGATTCTTTGGTCCTATTTGTCCTACATCTATAGGTTTCTTCTATTTCCTCTCTGTTTTCTTTTGGATTTAATTTTTTTCTCATTTCATTTTTTTCCCCTACTGTTCGGGAAGTTATGCAGTATATTTTATAGTGCATACTTGTCAAAGTCTAAAGTCAATCCATGTCTGTTCAGTCCTCCCATATAATATCCTTAAAATACTTTACTTCTGTTTATCTCTCTCTCTACACATTTATGTCACATTTTTATTTTAGTACACATAAACATTGTTTGTTTTAATTCTCTATTTTTTGATAAATCGCACATTTTATTATTGCTTAATGCAGTCTCTGTTTGGTTAGTTTTACTCATATATTTAGGCCATTTTTGCCTCATCATTTTATCTTCCACCTTAGACCTCCCATCTGGAAATCACATTTCTTTTTCAATTGCTGTACCTCCTTTTGAATTTTGTTTGGTCAGAGAATGTTCGTGGTTATTGGAAAAAGCTATTCATTTTTATTTATCTAAAGATATCTTTGTTTTGTCTTTTTTATTGAATGATATTTTAACCGGGTGTGTATCTCTGGGCTGACTTATGTCCTTTCAGCACATTGAAATCTTTTTCCACTGTCGGTTGTCTCCCACTGCTGGTTTTGAAAAGTCACTTGTCAGTTAATTGCTATTCTTTTTTAGACAACGTATCTGTTACCTGATTTCAAGATTTTTTTTTCTTTTATCAATGTTGTTCTTCATTTTCATGATGAATTTTTATTGTGTAGATTTTTATTTCTCAGACCTAGTTGAGATTCAGTAACTTCTTAACTTTGTGGATTCATGTTTTTTGTCAGTCCTGGAAAGTTCTCAGCAGTTATATGAGAGCCTATCCCTACCATATTCACTCTTCAGTGTTTGTTAGATTTTTCCCACTCTATCTTAGGTCTTAACCTCTTTTTCTTATTTTTCATCACTTTCTTTGCTCTAGACTAAATTCTGGAAAACTCCTTCAGGTCTATCTTCTAGTTCATTAATTTCTCTTCAGCTAAGTCTTGATCAGTGAAGCAATATTCATCGAATTTTTTATTTCAATTGCTTTATTTTTAATTTCTAGAAATTCTTCTTGGTTCTTATGCCAATCTGCTGGATCTTTCTAATCTTTTCCTCATTACTATTCTCAATCCTTTACCTTTCCACTTCATTTCACACATTAAAAATACTTATTTTATGTCTGCTGTCTGAGAATTCCAATAGTTAATATCTTATTCCAGTTCTGCTAATTTTTTTTTTGGTTGCCTCTTGCTCATAGGCTTGGTGTCCTTGTACATTTTGTGAATTTTGACTATGGAGCTTCATCTGAAGGAATCCTTTGAAACCTAGGTGGGTGGGAGTATTCCTCAACGAAGGATCTGTATTTTCTTCTTCTGGTTCTCGGGTGCCTCATCCATGTGGGTCTGCTTTAAGTTAATTTACAGGGTTAAAGCTTCAGACTATGTCTATGCTGCAAATTTGGGCCGCACACCTGCCCGAGGCCTAGTGTGTTGTTGTAAAATCTAGGTGGAGATTTTTTTCTTTGTGCAGATCCAATTTCCAAAGCAGGATGTTTCTCTAGCTGTCTTGGGAGGAAAAATGTGTGTTTATTTCCAATTCCCCCTTACCCTGAGGATTAGCCATTTGGATAGAGTTGGGGTCTTTTGCAGGGGGGCAGACTTCTCACCTTGGGCAGACCTAGCCTCCGCGGCCTTTCCCTCATGCCCCCAAAATCTATGGAAACTCAAGCTCATGTGCATCTGTGCATCTAGGTTTAGCAAATGCTTAAGTTTGGAAAACACTTGCTCCAGTGATTTCCTTCCCTCCCTGAGCTCCCACTTGCCAGGTCGCTGCCATATCTAAAACAATTTCTTAAATATATGATACCTAGAATTTGTAGTTGTTTGAAGTAGGATCTTCACTCGGGTTTTTGCCATACGGCTAGAGACAATAGCCTGGAACTGAGACTTTCTTGAAATGTCAACTTACATCTTTAGCTTTCAAGTGACATCACATGTGTATCGCGTGAATACAGTTTAAATGTGAATGGGTTTTGGTAACATTTCATAAATTAAAATTTAACAAAATATTTATTGTCTTTGTTCTCATTATGACAATATTACATGCTTATTATAGACATTGAACAAAACGGAAAAGTATCAGGAATGAAGTTAATGTCAGCACTAATCCTACCAACCAGAAGTAGCCGCTATTCCAACTTTTGTCCTGTTTTCAGTATGCTGTCTATTTTTAAATAGCTGGGAAAGCATTGTTCCAGATAGATTTATTTAATTGGAAGGTGGTAATTCTTTTGAGATGTGAGTCACAGGATAGCATCATTTCTCTCCCTTTCTATTCTGAGGTCATTGCAGATCAGTTAACTACTTGTAAGATATACTCCATTTCTCAGTGTAATCTATCCTGGTGGATCTAATCAAAAGAATCCACTCAGAAAACCAGAAGGGAGTAGTAATTGAAGAAACAGTGTTGGGGGTGGGGCTGCTGGCAAAGTGTTTAGGTATTAAGCACTAAGGCCTCGCAGAAATGATGCGGCCATCCTTTAAAAGCTGCTGTAGGATGTTTGGGCTATGTCTACGAGAAAAGGGAGCATGATGACATTAGGACTGGGATTGAAAGGATCATTTACATTTTACAAGTAAAAATGCTTCAGTAAGTTTCACATGAGCTCAGACCTCTGTCGTCCTGTCTCTGAGACAGCACACACCTCACACTCCATGCAAAGGTCTGAGCGTGCCCATCTTGACGCTCACAGATCGGCTATGGGATACAGGGGCTTTCATCCAAGTTACCAAAATCACCAACTGATCTGAAGTATTTTGGTCCATAGCTATGCTTCCCTCTCCACCAAAGCCTGGAAGAGGGCCTCTGAGAGTGAACAGCGACATGGGCTCCAGGTGGGTGGAGATGCAGGGGTGTTCACACTGTGAAAGAGGATTCTCATGAAATAACCCACAGCCATAGCTCTCAGTAATGCCAGAGAAAACCTGACTACCTTCTCTTGGACTTCAGTGAGCAAACAGCTGAAGTGTCATTTTTTAACACCTCCAAGGAGAAGTCCTGGGCGGGTGTACATTACCCTTGGCTCTGCAGAGCCAAATGAAAGATCGTGGCCCCTGAGCTTTATTTAGGGTGAGTAGGATCTGGTGTCACAAGGGCCTAAACCCAAATGCTAGGCCAGCAACTTCCTAGCTATGTGAACTCACAAAATGTATTTAACATCTCATCTGTAACACAGTGATTATGATACCTACCATTGCAAGATCTCAGGAAGGATTGAAAATATCTCTAATGCACCTGCACAAGGTAAATGGCACTTATTCCACTGGACTGTGTAAGTCCCTGAGTCCTGGCACTAACCACGACCATGAATGCCTCTGAAATACCTAGCACACAGTAGCTTTTCTGTGAATACTCATTGAATAAAAAGGTAAAGTACGTAGGTAAAGTACGTAGGTACTAATGAATCAAGGCCTAGGGAGACCAAGGCAAAGCTGCGTTGCTGTCCCACCAGGACACTTTCAGTGGGAAAATCCTTGTTGATAACTTCTGACCAGGAAATTCCAACTACTGCAAGGAGGAAAGTTGTCCAATCCCTGCCTGCTTCAGCCTCAGGCCTCTGGGCCTGTGGGCAGCCCCTAACTTCCTCGCTGATGGCCTGAGCCCTGGCTGACCGCCAGGCTGCCCAGATTCCCATAGACACCAGCTTTGCTGAGTCCCCACCTCCCTTGGTCTCTGTTCCCCAGTCACCTCCAAGCTGCCCCCCTTTGCCACTCGCGGGCCTGGGACACCCCACCTCTCGAGTGCCATTTGCAGGAAAACAGAGCCAGAGGGAAGCAGAAGGGAAGAGGCACATGCGCAGGTGCAGGAGAAGAGGACCTTGAAAATCGAGCCCCACTGTGAGAAACTATCAAATAGTTTTACCTGGAGGCTGATTTAATAAATTATTGCAGTGAGTCAGTAGGGTGATGTCAGATAAATGAAATATTTAACACGATGTAATAATCCCTCCAGTAATGTTAGAATGTTCACATTTGTTAATCTAAAGCACTCCCTGATGAGACAGCTGAATGGTTGAACATGCTGGAAGGCGGTTCTCTAAATCATGGGATCCCCTCGTGCCAGAGAAGTGGGGATCCTTCCATCCCGGTCCTCTCAGGGTAGTGGGATGTGCCCTTCAACCAGGCCTATTTTCCTCCAATTAACAAATAACGGGTTTAAGGACTCCTAGAAAATACCGTCTCCTATTTCTCTCTCTCTCTCTGTTTCTCCCTCCCCCTCCCTCTCTCCCTCTCCTTTCTCCCCCCCCACCATGGACAGAATTCACCAGGGCTCCTGCACCTCCCTTCTCAGGTTGAGGAGGCTGGTAAAAGTACCTCTGCTTATCTCCCACCTTGTAATTTGGTATCAGCTGTGAGTTGAGGAGACACACAATAGACATTTCCCAGCCTGGTGGTTAGTTTGCTTGTTCACAAAACTGTCTGGGATCAGCTGGGGCTTTGTCAACTTTCAGGTTTCTATTGAATGGAATAAAAGAAGAAAAGAAAATAGAAAGCCTTTATTCAGAACTCCCAGGCTCACATAAAATAGAGCTGTTATTTCAAGACCAAACTGCTTAAATGATCAACTCACACAACACGGTTATTAATTTATGTATTAAGTAGCCGGTATCCATTTCTGGATTATTTTCATTCTATAATTAGACAGTACCACCTCCAAAGGAGACAAAGACAATTTTGTCTGTGTCCCAGTGGTCTCCTCTGGCTGTACAACTGCACACTCACCCTTTCACGGTACAATTGCAAGCTCACCCGAGGACCAGACGACTGTGTGTGAAATGGACCAGCATTGCTCCTGTCACCTGCCAACCGCCCTGGGACTTTTCTGCCCTGCCCTCCCCACCCCTGTTCTGAATGGACCACATGTGTCTTCCAGGTACAAAGAAAAGCTGGAAGAATTTACCTCGGAAACTGGTCATACGTGTATATGTATTTCTCCTTTCTTCATCTTTTAAATGGAAATTTGTCTTGTTAGATTTTTTTCTCCAAAGTTAACGAGTATATGTAGCATAGTTGCCTAGAAAATTATTTATTTTACCATAGTTACAAATTTATTTACATAAAGTTGACCAAACTAGTCTCATGGTTCTCTTTCTGTGTCTATAGCTTTCTCATTCAAAAAAAAAATTTTTTTGTGTGTATATGTGGGCTTTTTTCTACTTTTCTTGACTAGTTAGCTATAATTTTTGAAAATCATTTTTTCTAAAAAACAGTTCTCAGATTTGTTTATACCACTTTCTGTTTCCCAAATCATTTATTCTGCTCTTAACCTTAAAATGATAGCATCAATGCTATTTAAATTGTTAACAGAGTATGCAAAAAAGAAGCAAAGCTTTCAAATTCCTTTTATGAAGTCAGCATAACATTGATATAAAATTTAACAAAAATGAAACATCCCAACTGTGCAGAAAAATTTCACCCATAGATATCAATGTAAAAATCCTAAGTAAAATATTAGCAAACAGAATCCAGTAGCATATTAAAAAAATACACTATGGCTGAGTTTTCATGACCACTACAAAGATGATATAATCATTGGGTATGTATTAAAATATTTATTATGGCTATATAAAAGGAAAAAAATCATGATCATCTCTTTGAGCACTATAAAGATTTTGATATAATATACAACATCAATTTTAGAATTTTTTTATTAAAAAAAGAAATTGATGGTTACTTCTTAAATATAATATCATATTGCAATGGTCTGAATGTTGGTATCCTCCCAAAATTCATATGTTGGAGTCTAATACCTGATGTGATAGTATTAAGAGGTGGGGCCTTTTGGGAAGTGATTAAGTCATGAGGACTCCACTTTCATGGATGGGATTAATGTCCTCATAAAAGCTCAAGGGCACTTCCTGCCCTCTCTGCCAAGTGAGGATGTAGCAACAAGGTGTCACCCATGAAGCTCTTACCAGACACCAATCTGCCAGCACCTTGATCTTGGACTTCCCAGCCTCCAGTACTGTGAGCAACAAATGTTTATCGTTTATTAAAAAGAAAGAAAGAAAAGCTGGATGTCAAAGGGGAGGCCAGAGAGTTTGCTCTTGGCACAAACAATTCATTGCTCAATTCTTTCAAGCTTGAGGTGAGTTTTCGGGTTATCAGTCAATGCATTTAGGTTATGAAAGTTATCTGTTAGCCAGATCCAGATAGTATATACCTCCCTGTGTGGTAGTTCCAGAGCTTCATCTGTGGTATTTCTGACTGACAGAAGTAGAGGATGCCAGTTATATAGTTTTGGGAAGTGGCCAAATGTCTATCAAAGGCTGGAAAATAATCAGCTCTGTTATTTACAAGGAAAGCAGGATTTTGTCGCAGCCTCCAGGGGTCAAAGGCTACCGATTTTACTGGCTGCATCACTGGAATGTTTCTGTTTAGAGAAGGAGCTGGCAAGAACTACATTCCGTTACTTAGCAGAAGTGTCTGAAACAGCTGTTTCAAAATGCTCTTCTGGAATGGCAGATGATGGCAAACTTTCAACCTGCCTCGTGGCTTCCAGGAACATCAAGGCACCCTGGAATTGAGAAACTTGCACAAATGCATACATATGGATGCAGTTATTCCCTTAGATATCTCATTTTCTGTTTGTGTGTTCGTTTCTGTTTTGTTTCAAGATCCCCAGACAGAATAAAAAGGTTGCTTGGTCACATGTACCATGGGAGCGTTCTGATATGTTACACACAGATGCGTGGAGCGTCTTTATTTCTGATGCCCAATTTCTCCTTGTCCAAGTGTCCAGAACCACTAACGCTCCTCTGGGAGTGTAGGGCAGGGCTCCTGGTCACAGGAGTGGCTGCTTCCTGTCCACTGCGCTCCTGTCTCTCCTGTCCTCCTGCCTGGCCTCATTGTACCACCCCCAGTAGTTCCCAGAAAACTTATCCTCTACTCTCCATCCTTTTAATGGCTTCCCCTTTATAGCTCCTCCAGTATTTGATTTCTCTTAACCACATTTCAAAAATAAACAGAAAACCGTCAAGAAAAAATTCTCCTAGGAAAAATGAGACATGTGATACATTTCTATACGGTAACACACTACTAGTATCCAGCAGAAGAAAACAGTCTGAAAATATGTCCATCTGTCTGGATTCAAGGGATGGAGCCCTTGATTTTCTAGAGGACCACGTCTCCCTGTAGGTACAGACCCGCTGGCTCTGCCTCTTAGGCAGCTGCCCTATCCTGGTCTGCACAGGTGAGGCTGAGAGGCAGGAAGGGGACGAGGCGTCCTTAGTTTGCTCCAATAGGCTCATCAGGAGGAACTTTTACCAGATTCAAAGTCCTGTGACACTTCATAAGCTCTTTATTACCCAGAGTTACTCATGAATGCCACCAGTGGGCTGCTCCCCAAGCCCGTTCGGAATGCAGGTCTCTCGAAGGCTCATTGATAGCTCAGTACCTCCCAAGCCTCCCTGATGCTGAAGGAGTAGAATATCAGGAGCTGCTCTCGGAGGTCATGTCTGATGGCTTCTTTTCTGCCAGATTTTTAGGGCAGAGGTAAGAATGTGGGTGATCATAATTTTACCCACTTGACCATTTGCCTAGACTTGTAGGCTTAATTCTTATGTCAAAAGCCACATGGACAGGGAAGAGTAGCAAAGCCAGCGTTTCTCTTGTATGCAAGGCTGTTAGGCACTTTACATATTTTTTTTCATAAATTGTCACAATTACCCCAATTTATACATAAGGAATCAGAGGCTGAGAATGATCACATAACTTGCCAGCTAGAAGTGAAAGTCAGAGCTAAGATTCTTAACCCAGGATTTCTTGCTCCCTAAATGCATATTCATCCCAGAAACTGCCTGAGGCCCAAGAAGTCGAGAATCCAAGTCCTGTGAGCCCAAGGTACAATGCACGAGACCGTGGCTGCAGGAGGACATGAAAGAGCTGAGGGGACCCCCCACACTCCCCAACAGGTAAGGCATGAGGGGACCTCAGGGAAGGCCCCACCTCACACAGGGGAACAGTGGCCAGGCAGTAGCTAAGGCCCAGCCAGATAGAACTCCTTATTTGTTTTTAAGTATCCAGAAAGTTTGATGAGAACTGCTGAAACTGGCAGTAGAACCCTATTGATTTCTAAGTAGCAGTTCATTGTCACACTGGTTCTCTCAGCAGTTAAGAGGTATTGTTGTTGTTGATGTTGAAATAGTGCTTTTAACTCAAATGACAGTTTTTGCTGCTTCATACAACCTCTCTCCTCACCTAATACTTAGACATTTTGAATAACCCAGTACGCTGGGGGATAAAGGGAATCTTCAGGTCCCGCTGCTCATATGGTCTAGTACCAGGCTGGGCACGCCTTCCGATGGGGAGGTCGGGCTGGTCTCTGGAACAGCGCCCGATCCTGGTGGTGCTGGCAGGAGGGTCTCCTCATTGAGCAGATACTCTGCATTCTGAGCGAGCTGTCCCAGAGTTCTTAGAAGCCTCCAGAGAAAGAGAAGCACAGCAGTAGTTTGCTCCTGGATCTACTTTACAAAGTGGGTGTCCCAACTACGAACAGGCTAGGATTAAATATTCTTACTGTGCAGTTGGCACTTTAATGACATCATTATCATTCCCTTTTATCTGTTTATTGATTAGACACTTAAAATTTCCAATGTTTAGTTACCTTTGAGTGAGCCAGTGATTCACTGATTTTTTTTTTCATAGTGGGACAAGAGGGAAATACAAAGAGTGCTGCTAATTTAAAAGGCCAGCTGGCCAGCGACTCCTGATTGAGTCCTCTAAACCCCCATGAAAATAGTTGTCAATTTATAAGAAAAGAATAAATTTACATCCCCCAAAACTAGGACTGACAGTCAATCTCTTGTCAGAGTTAGGGAAGAGTTTCCATAAACAACAGGGCCAGTGAAGCTCTGTGGAAGATGCAGTAGCCGGCCCATCCTAGCGGGGACCCAGCAGTGGGGCAGCCGCTTCCATCTTCCCACCACCGCCACCATGGGCCCCGGGTCTGGCTGCGTCTGTGACAGCCAGACCAGCTCATGGTTTGATTCCTTAGGCGTTAGTCAAATTCTGTTTTCCTCCTCCCCATACAAATATTTCTTGTTTTTTGGATCCAGTTAGACAATTCTGGGGTATCTAAGGCTGCATTCTGGAGAATGTAGTGCCTCAAATAAAGCACAGTGAAGGGGACGAGTCCAAAAGCTTGGTGGCAAGGCATCCTGAGGGCTGTTACTTCTGAGGTCCTCAAATTTTACAAAGGGTCAGAAGATCAGACAGCGAAGACAGGAAAACTCCCTTCATAGTTTAGCAAAGACACCTTGGCTGCCAGCCATGTAGATGCCGGTGACTGAGAGAGCAACTATGCTCGCCCTCCAGCTCTTCTCAGGACAGTCACATGGGCAGGGTGGGGACAGGGACACACAGCATGCTTGTTCCCTTGTGCTGGCTAGAGCTCTGTGTTCTTGGACTGGGAAAAGGGGGAGTCTTTGAAAAATTCTTACAGACCAGATGAAGCAAACCTCATGCTAAAATTTCACTAGAAGTGAGATTTTTCTACAAAAACCACTAAAACATTTTAGAAGAAAATGATCATCCTCAGTAGGATGAAAAATATAACTGCCTCTTTGAAATAGGAACAAAATGTCAAAGGGAGAATAGACTGATATGGAACCAGCCCAAAATGTGAAAAAAAAGGGAGATAAGTAAAATAAGAACATATTAAAGGGAAAAAGAAATTGGATGCTGGATTAATCCACACGGATATGGTAAGGAGCAGCAATGACATCTTGGAAGATCTGCTCAGTTGTGAGGGAGACAAACTTGAGATGCTCTCTGAGATGCAGAGGAAAGGAAATCCCAAGAGGAAGGGGGATGGGCAGGAGGAAAAAAAAGTCCAGTGTGAGTGTGAAGAGGCATGAACTTCAGGGTCTCATGTGGACGGGAAGCTCAGCCCCTGCACTTACCGCATGTGTAGACCTGGACAATCTTTCATCTGCAGAACAGGGATAATGACCTCACCTCAGGGAACTACGGTGGGGACAGCAAGAGAGTATGTGTGAGAATTTAGCACAACATTTGGCATATGGGGAATACTCAAGTGGTGAAAAGGAGGGGGAGAGACAAAGAAGTTAGGGCTGTTCCCTAGGAAGACAGAACGAATGGAACCCATGGGACAGTCATCAGAGACATCATGGTGAGTGGAGGTGGAACTTTCCCAAGCCAAGGCTGAAAAAGAACATGAGTGTGCAAGGAGCAAGAGGTTGCCATGATGAGGCACTGATGACACGAGATGTCATTATAATATTTCTGAACTGCTAAGATCAGGGAAAAATCCAACAGAATTTAGGCACCCCAAATAGGTTACCTACAGAGGTTCAGAAATGAAAACGGCCTCAGAGAATCATTAAATACCAGAATCTGATGAAGACACATTTGATTCTTTGAAGAAGAATAGTTGCAACCCCCAAATATATGCCCAGTTGAGTTATTCATATTTTTCATAGGAAGACAACAGAAAGAAATTCTTAAATATGCAAGGTTGAAGAAATAGGCATTAATGTAGCATTGTGGTAAAAATTGCTTTAGATATTTTCTAGCCAACAAGTAAATTAACAGCTATTAATGAATGGGTAATTTTGATAGACAGAACTAACAGTAAACAATGAAATCTACTACATATAGCATAAAGCCTATAATAACTTTGTAATAAAGTTAGTTTGAAAATGTACTGAAAATTTCACATTTAATATAGAATTATATTTTATAGAAAAATAGTGATTAAATAAAAACAAGCTGTTCTGAAACCCTAGATTTTATTAATAAATTCTGGGCTGTAAGAGGTGATATTGAATTAAAGTGCTGCGGGTACCTCATCTCATATGGAACACACAGTGGCTACCACGTCCTGGTTTTGATTTGGTAGTTAGAGAAATATATGTGTAGTGATATTCTTATAGCTTAAAAGTAAGCTCTTGTTAGATTTAAAACAGAATATGACTTCCAAATCTTTGGAAAAGATACAAACAGGCAAAACTTAGCATGTTAACCAAAAAATTTGAAATACACAGACTTACTGGAAAACCATAGAAAACAGCAAATTCTTAACGACAAGGGAAAATACATAGGACTTTACATACTGTATGATTCTAATTTTTTAAAATTTTATTTCAGAGTATTGTGGGGGTACAAACGTTGTGGCTACATAAATTGCCTTTGTACCATTTGAGTCAAAGACACAAGTGTGCCCGTCCCCCAGACAGCGTGCATTATACCAATTAGGTGTGAATTGACCCATCCCTGCCTCCCCTCTGCCTGATTCTAATTTTAATATGTGTACGTGCACATGTGCATCTGGATACTAGAAAAAAGACTGAAAGGAAATGGGCCAAAATATGTTGGTTTTTATAAGAATATATGTTGCTGTTCTACGTAGACAAAACACAGTATATTAACAACAGCAGTAGCTGTAGAAGGCAGGGCCAGATGTGTAGACAGATAACCCAGCACGTCGCTGGGACAAATCCCAGACACAACCGTCGGAAGGTGATGGATCAGTGGCATCTCCCTAAAGAGCTTGGTCGCCAGGAGCCCTACCCAGGCTCAATCTCTCGGTATTTCTTCTCTTCATCAGAGAACAAGGACATGAGTCTCTGCTCTTCTCAGTTTAAATTGTAAGAAGGTCAATTCTTCCAGTGATATTTTACCTTACTGGGCATATGATTGGCAGGAATAACTTTCTAATGGAGGCAATTCAGGCGGAAAGCACATGCATGTGCAGGGCACACCACCAGCCTCCTGCCCCAGGGCCCACTTCCTCTTCGGGCATGGCAGACACAGGGCCCAGGGCCCACAAGAGTTTTAAGGGGCCATGAAAATGTTTAAATTATAATTTCTTTTAATACCAGAAGAAAAGTGAATATAATAAAGAGAAATATATAATAATGAATTCAGCCTGTTTATTTGTCTTTATATCAACAATCATACAATATAAATTTTAATACGTTTTATGGAGGAAGAGACCCACGAAGGCAAAATGCTCAGGGCTCACGAAAGTTACAATGTGGCCCTGCCGTGAACTCATGGCACCCTGAACTATTGCATCCCTGAATGCATAGTAATCTTAAATTCATTGCATCCCTGACATCATAGCACCTCTAAACTCATAACACCCTATTATATCCTGTCCTGCCTGAATCACCAACTTGAGGAGGCCTCCATCATGAGTTAGTATTTAAATATCTAATCAATGGCAGAAAATGTCATATTTATGGGTAAACTGATATTACTGATCTATACAAATAATATTCTATTTTTATGTGAGAAAAAAATTTTGACACTTTTTATGGTACATTGCATTATACAATAAAAAGTATACAGGTGAATGATCACAGAGAAGCCTGGATTTAGGGGTCAGAAGAGTTTGACCCAGGATCTAACATTTATTTGATGTTAAACTTCAGATTTATTACTAAACTCATCTAAGGCTCAATTTTCTTATCTGCAAAATGAGGACAATATTTATTTTTATTTATTTTCAGAGTTTTCAGTTTTTTATGTGGTTAAAATTAAGCATATGCAAAGTTCTGGCACTTGTCTGGCATGCAGTATTCAATCAGTATACGGTTGCACAGTAGATCATTTAACTTAAATATCTAGGACCTGACTTGTTTCAAATTAAGGGTAATTCCACAGTGTATATATCTTAATGTGAAGTGGCTGCGATGACTAGAAAGCAAAAGACAGTTGCCCAAGGGATGTGCTTAATAATGTGAGACATATAATTTGGTAGGAAATGAATGAATTAGGAAGATTTATACGGCTTACAAAATGATACATTTTTATAAATGTATCATACATAACAATTATAGCACCTACTAAATTTTAATAACCATTTTGCATAAATCAGAAACATCTGGGTTTACTCAAAATGGAAAAAGCAATCCAGTATTAAAAAGCCAAAATATATGTTGCCATACTTTTGTTCAATCATCATTCCTAGATCAACACATAATTATTGAACATCTACCTTATGCTTCCCATCACTGTGAATTCATACAGAAGGACACAAGGTTTGTCCTCTCAGGGACTTCATATTTTCCCAAAAGAGACAGAAAACCAACAAGCAAAGAAGAAATGCATAATAGTTGTGTGTTCATGGGTGCTCATTACATTATTTTGCGTCATAACCATCATATATTATTGCAGATAGTATCAACTGCTATGGAAGGCAAATAAATCCAGGCCAATGGTATAGTTAGTAGTAGGGACGGAGCGGTGGCAGAGGGAGGTGGGTTTTGACAATGTCTGCAGAGCATGCAAGACCACACTACCCACTCTTTGCCCCCCACAACTAATACTGAACATGAAATCTGAGGCACTGTAGGCTCTCCATATAATTTTGCTAAATCAGTGTTACCATTATCATAAAAACATCTATTATGAAAGGCATGCTTTGATATTCTTTAATTTTTTTTGATATTTGCCTTAAGGTATATTTCTCTTGCCCAGAAAGCCTTCAATTATTATTGAAATTAAAATGTTATCTCAGCATAGGAGCTAATTTGATTTTATTTGCTCCTGTTGGAATGACGCCTAAGCACTCTTGGAAGAGGAATTCTGGTCAACTGATATCTTGGTTGACAAGGAGTCACCAGATGTCAGATTTTAGCAACGTGGTTTTCCAATTTTAGAAAATTGAAATACAAGAAAATAGACTTGCCATTGAAATTTCACTGAACAAAATCCAATCATTGACGATTCAGAGGCATCTTAGGACCCTGTGGCGTCTCCCTGTGAATATCACTTGACCCTCATGTGCCAATTGCCGTGATAGGGAGTCATGGTGACTTTCATGACAGAGATAGATGGCATGAAACATGTGGAACGTAATAAGGAATTTTCTTGGCGGTAGGACATGGATAATCATGTATCTACCACAAAGTTGTGAAATAAGTTCCACATGATATGAAAATGCAGCAGTAGAAAGTTGAAAAGAGAAAACTGAACAGAAAAAGGCACTGTGACATTGGAGACCACAGTGTCACGTTTCCCCAGAGGTTCTATGTATTGTTGGCCCTGTAAGCAGAATTGTGGCCTCACGGGCCACTGCTCACACCTTCCCCGACGCCGCGGCAGAGGGGCTGAGCTGGCAGGAAAGTGAAGGGGCATGCCCCCCGACCCCACGCGCAAGGGTCAGCCATGGTGATCACATGGTGCCAGGTGGACTTTGTCTAATGCCACGCCAGCCGTGTGTGTTTCCTTCGGCCCTGAATCCATCCCCATCGCCAATTCCTTCTTGATTTTTTGTCTCTGGCTCACTCTTGCCAGACACAGCCTCACACGCATGCACCACTCCAAAACTTGCTTCAAGAGAGAATTTAATCAGAAACCCTTTGCTCTTTGGAGCAACGTGGGTGAGTCTGTGTTTTCTTCTTTTCTGTGCTATATTTGCATTTTAGTCCTCATCTTTAATTTTGGCTGGGAGAGCTATGTCTCTTGTTAGGGGGTTTCAGAAACTAACTGGGACAAGTGCCCTGCCTCCCACCCCTCAGGGAGGGGGGTTAACCCCAATACTATTTATCATCATCATCATGTCATCATCATCAAAGCTCTTACACCATCCTCTCCAATACCCTAAAATGGTGACAATGAGCTGTCAACACTTCACCTACTCGTAAGGCTCGCTATGGCTCTCTCATAAGGAATATTCTAGGATCCCCCTCTACGTCTGGCATCCTACGGTTCTATGATGCCATGGAACGGGATCCTGTAATCTTACTGTATCTAATCCGCAGCCATAAGTACTTATTTCCACACATGAACTGCGCAGTTTCGGTTTCCTCTGCCAAGAGTTGTGCCAGAAAGCGGGCACTTCGGATGTTCAGATGAGGCACTCGCTCAAAGCAGAGCCGGGCGCTGGAGAACACGCCTCCCTAGGAGCTTTTCCGGACTTGCAGTAAGTCCACAGGCTCTGGGCAAGGCCAAATACATTGTGGAAACTAAACAACAAAGGCAGTCACGCAAATCTACCTTCACACCACGTTAACATAGAATGTTTTGTCCCAAATTGTGCCGCTCTGGGCATCAGCTTTGCAATAGCTGCGACGTTCGGGTGTCAGGACGGCCAGCAGGTGGCACTCTCGCTTTAGGATTCCAGCTCCCGAGTACAGTGATAGCAAGGGAAAATTTCAGGCACATTTTAAAATTTATTTATATATTTTTTTCTCTGCCAAGCCAGAAATGTACTCCATTTTCTTTAATCAGGTTCATTTGCTTCCTACTGTGTGACTTCAATTGGGTAATAGTCAACCAGACTTCTCCCCTCAGCTACTTTCTTTCCCAGCGAGATCTGCCCGAGTTTGGGAGCTGAAAGCCAAGGCCTGGCAGAGACGACAGAAAGGCTGTGTTGCCACGCAGAGCTGGCCTGTCCGTCCCTGTAGCTCCAAGTGGCCTCGTGCAGATGTGAAGGCACATCTGGCCCAGGGCACGGTTACCCTGCGGTGGAGGAGGGGGTGTCAGCTGCCCTGTCTGAGGCCCTAGAGCCCACAGGAAGGAGCCTAGAAGCCCATGGAAGTTGGGGTGGCAAGAGGAGGGAGCCCGCAGCTGAGCAGCTCTGGCAGAACCTTCGTTTCCTCCTGGTGAGCAGACAAGGAGCATTCACGCTGCTGCTAGATATTCATACATTCACTCATTCATTCATCAAACACATATTAGCCTCCCACATTCCAAAAACTCCATTTTATTCATGGTGTCAGCCACGGTCTAACCAGGAACAGAAACCACACCGGTTATCTCAACAGAGAGAACTTAATATAAAGAATTGTAAACTATGCTTAACATTGTTGTTAACTAGGGAGCTAAACTATAAAAAGACAAAAAGAGAATAGCAGGTACCAGCCAGGTGATCACAGCAGGGAGCCACTGCCACCTCCCCCACCCCCACCCCTGTGGCTGGAGATACCAGGATCTAAAAGCTCAGGGGTCTACAGTGCCAGGCAGCTGGTCCCTGAGTGCACGTGACCAGGTTGGTTCTGCAAGTGTTAGAAACACTGTCAGCTGCGTTTAGCTGCTGCTGTGGAGAGGCACTGCCACTCTCTGGACAAAGAAGTGTTGCTAGAGGACCCTCAAAGATGAAGAATGGACAGGCAGATCAAGTCCCTCCTTGCTCCTCCCTCCTTGCCAGTTCTTTCTGGCACCTTCCGCTGGCAAAGTCTGATGGGGAGCTGGAGGCACAGCACGGATGTGGCAGGGTGCAGAGGGTGGGTTTGGAGCCCAAGACAATGGCTGAGTCTCTGGCACATTCACAGAGCTGCATTCATTCTCACCCCCTGCCCCCGGGCCTCCACCCAGACCCCCAGCAGGAGGAACCAGAGCCAGGAGACTGAAGTACTGGTCTGTCACATGGCCCCCAGCCTCGCCAGGAGAAGGGAGTCAGCTGACTCATTTCCTTTTAATGCTCCAATGTGACGTAAAATTCCACTAAAGGTACACTGTAACACAACTTATTTCCTCTCTTTTGCTAGAAGACTCATAAAATTCCCCCAATCTATCTTTTCACTCCTGCCCTCGTGACACCCTCATGGTTTCTTGGCATTGTTTTACTTTCACTCTGTCAACAGAAGAGAACCCAAACTCTAAAATAATTTAAAGAGGTTTATTCTGAGCTGAGTATGTGCGACCATGGCCTGGAGAGCCATGCCCAGGAGGCCTTGAGCAAGTGGTCTCGCCGTGGTTGGGTTATAGTTGGGATTTATACATTTCAGGGAGACAGGAATTTTTATGTGAAATCATAAATCTATACATGGAAGGTATACGTTGCTCTGGCCCAAAAAAGACAGGACATCTCGAAGCGGGGGATTACAGGTTATAGGTGGGTTTGAAGATTGTTTGATTTGTAATTGGTTAAAGAAAGGAAGCTTTGTCTAAAGGCTAAGGATGTTTAAGTTGAATAAGTCTGTTAATCAGAGACAAGCCACCTGCCATATAGTGGACATATACCCAGACTCAAGTGATCTGTTAAGTGAATTGGTGACCTGCAGGTGGGGTTTAACCTTTGCCTTACATGGCCTTAGGCTTGTTAATGATTCTGTATCTTATTGTTACAAAAAATAACTCCAAAAAGGACAGGGCATAACTAGGCGTGTCTGACCTCCCTCCTCCTCATGGCCAGTGACTCGGCTTTAAGGTTTTTCTTAGGGGGGTTCCCCCTGGCCAAGAGGAGATCCATTCAGTCAGCTGGGGGTGCTTAAGATTTTATTTTAGTTCACAACCCAAATCCAGGAGGAGGAAAGCATATTAAAATGTCATTGTGGGTCTTGTGTTAAACATAAACACACATGCTGAACTGAATTAATGCACTTTTAGACTAGACATAGCTACTACACTTTTCAACATAGTAAGGATAACGTCTCTGTTGTCAGATTTAATAAATTTGACACATATTGGCTTTCTCATTTTTTATTAAGATGTTTATTATTTTTTAAAAAAAAAATTCAGGGAAAGTATAGATGGAAGGCATTGGAGAGGTGTAAGTCCAAAGGAGAGAATAATGGAGGTGAATGGATAAGTATTTCGAAGACAGCTTGGTCATTGCCTTTCATCTAGGAAACGTATTGGACAATAAGCAGCAGTGAACAAGCACCACTGAGAACTCTGCAGTGGCTGAAAGCCAGGGAAGTAGGTGGTTGATGAAAGAAGGATACAAACTAGAAAGGTCTAAGGGGAGGTTGTGCAGAGTTTACTGTTGGCAATGTCTCTCCTTCTGTGTTTTTTCCTATTTCACAGGCCAGATGCTTGGAAAGCGTATTTCCCCTTCTCTCTTGCTTGGAGTGTGCTGCATACATTTTAAATTCTTTCAGTGGGATGAACTCACTTGATATTCAGAAGGTGGAAGGGTGACAGATACCATTTTGTTTTGTCCTCTGGAGGTCATGGTTGTGCTCTCGCCGGACGTGAGTTATTCAGCAGCCTCAGCCTCCACATCTCTTTTGCATGATGTCTCCAGAGGATCTGTGAACCCTGCAGAGAGTGTCTATAGGATCCTGACTCTGGGCAACATCCACTCTTAACTCCCTGGCAGCAAACCGAACTGCTATGGTGGCCCCTAGATTTTTGCTCCTTCAGACTCCCTCTGGGCTTGTCAGCACCTCATTCCCTTTCTCTGATCCCTTCCTGCTTAATATAGCTAGGGTGGGTTTTGCTTTCCTGAACAAACCCATACTAATTCAGAGATATGTGCAAAAAAAGCACATCCCACGGTCAAGTCACTTTGTTCAACAGGGTTAGTCTTATTTTACCATGTTTACTAGCTGGACAAATTTCAAGAAGCTCAATAGACTATATTCCCTACATTTCTGGATGATCAAACTTAGATTTGGACAAATATTGAGAGATTCCAAAACCTCTTTTTCCTGGTCCAGAATTAAAATATCCTCATAGTGTATTTAAAGCACAAGGGACAGCTCAGGTATCTATGAGGAGCACATGGCTCCTTTCTTTGCCGATATGAGCCTGGCAATGCAAATGAGAAGCGAGGAGAGGGTCCCCTCCTTCTTTCCGAATGACATTAACTGAGAGTCATTTTTCATGTAGTAGATCTGGCTCAAGTCATTTATGAAATGTGAAATTTCATATCCATTCCTGAAATGAAGATTCATCTCTTTAAAAGCTGTTCACTATCCCACTCAAGATGTTAGTGCTCACATGGGAAGGATTGAGGTGGCCACATCAATTCCATCTTCCCGGGGATCCTGATAATGTAGGAAAAGCATTTAGTCCCTGAGACTTTAAATTGTTTTGAACAGCACCTGTCACAAATATGTAATACTTTTTCTCTTTTTCTCTCTTTGCTCTATTTCCCCCTTTATCTTTTTTTCAAGTTTTAATCTGTTTTAAAGAGATATTCCCTCATGAGTTCATAAACATAAAATTGTTGTATAAATTGCAGAGGGTTAAGCACATGCTTCGTTGTCGTGTCTCACTCATGATTTTTTTGCAATAAGTTCTTTCCATGCACATATTGAAAAGTATAAGGATCCATCAGGATCATCGGCCACAACAGTGGTCTGGAGGGAGGCCACTTAGTCCATCCGGTCCTGGCGTTTCTGAGAAAGGACCACACCGAACCATGCAGAGCAAATGTACAAGGCTGTGGTTCTTTCATTTGGGTGATATATTTTGATATTGGAGCTGAGAGGCATTAATTGATAATACTTAGCATTTGTTTTACGCTATTTGCTTTTGTAAGTATCGTCACACAGACTGTCTTACTGGTTGGTCACACTAATACTGTGAGGTAGGTAGAACAAGCGTAGCACCCCCCTTGGACCTCGTGGGAAGGAGACGCACTTTTCTCTATCGCAGTGAGAGCGAGGTGCTCCTGTTTGGCCAAGACCAGAATCAGTGCCGAGTTTTCTCTGCACTTTTGACATGGCCTTGATAATCACTGGGATAATTAAAGAGTAAGACAAAAAGAAAAATCTTCAAGAAAAGTAGGAATCAAACATTAAAAGTCTAAGGAATGAAGAGAACAATAGGTTTTTCCCATCACTTACAGAGTTGGGATTCCATTTGACAACTCTAGCCAGCCTTTATGCTGGTCCTTGATCAAGGACCACAGCCACCAAGAAGCCTTCAGGGACTCTACAACCCCCACCCCCGTGTCTCCTTCTCTCCACAGCCCTATAGCACCACACGCGGGCTGTGATTGTTGGTGTGCTGATGCAGGGGGCCCCAGGTTGTTCTCTGGGATTTTGAGTGTTCTGTCTTATCTCCTTGACCAGATTGCAAGGGTCTGGGGAACAGCAGCTGTGTGCTGGAGAGCCACGCACAGCAACTGTGGCTGTCCCACCTGCTAGCCCAGCTCACGTGAGACTGCTCTGGATGCCACATGGCCCTTGTGATCCCCTGGCAGCCTTCCCTGGACGTATTCAAGCACAACTCCTTCCTAGAGGAGCAAAGAGTCAACACTGGAAGGTAGTCATACCCCCACCATGCTTCCTACAGCCCATCACCACCAGCTTCCTCTTCTCCAGGGTCTAGCTCTTTAGTCTAATACAGAAGTTTATAAAAGAGGATATATGTCCACTTTGTAACTGGGAAGACAGTGGAGAGATGGCCTTAGTGTAAGCTGGATACAGTGATGCAAATAACGCCATCATCCTCTCTCTCTCTCTCTCTCTCTCTCTCTCTCTCTCTCTCTTTCTCTCTCCCTGTCCCCCCAGCTTGTCTTTGTTTATCTCAGTAAGTTAGCTTCTTCCCCCCCTATTACGTGAACAGATCATATCTACTTGGCCTGGGACACTGCTATACCCAGGCTTAGATCATGTCAAGAGTTGCAACCCCAGAGGACAGACAGCCTCTCACTCCTGCTTAAGTGCATATAATTCCTAGGGAAAGTCTCTCATTGTCCCATCTTGGGTGACTTTTCCCTACCTTGACCAGTCATTGGGTGTGAAGCTGGCATCAGGATTCTCCAGACAGGTTAGTTCAGGAACTGTGGTTAGTCTTCCTACCAGAAACAACAGGAGCTGAGAAAATGCAGTTCTCTGAAGGAAGAGTCAACGCATTATTTGTACAGCAGAATTCCTCATAATAATAAAGGAAAGGAAGAGAGAGAATGAATATTTGACCACACACACACACACACATCTGCATAACCCCCACCAGCAAATTTTCCTGGGCTGATGGGATTCGGTTCAGAAGTGATCCTTTTTGGCGGAAACAAGCAGGGAGGAATCCTACGCAGCCATTGTCAGCCCTTGGTGTTATGTCTGGCTCAAGCCAACATTATCTGTCATTCGGTCTCAGGCATTCTGACACACCTTATCATGCTGAGAGCTAATTGCCCTATTTTCAAACCTGGAACTGTCCCTCTTGTGATATTTTTCCAATTGCAGTGATATATTTGTCTAGCCAGCAAGCACTGCCAAAGCTATAGCTATTCCGGAGAGTAGTTGGGGTGGAGAGCAGGGGAATTATTCAGCAATGCAGTAAACAAAAGGAAATTCTCTCTGAATAAAAAGTTATGAAGCAATAGCATGCTTTCCTTAAGTAACACATATAATAAAAATTGCTTGCTATCTATTTTTCTAATCTTCTTGAAATGAATACACTCAATCATGGAAGTTGTGCAGGAACTGCTTACTTCAAATAATGCAATGAATACATTACAAAAGTAATTAAGCGAGAACTCAAGTGGAGCAGAGCAGCGTTCTATACCAACACTCCCTCCTAACTAGCAAAAAGCAAAACAATCCATAGGCAAGACACAGGAGACAGATAAATATAACAAAAACCAGAACAATAGGCTCATGAAAATAAATAAGGACCATTGTAGAAAATTGAGCTGGATCTCACATGTCAATATCCCCCCAAATTATTATTTGTATCCTTACCCTGGGAGAAGGAATAATAGGTACTTAGTTTAACCTGTACTTTGATTTTATTAATTTATTACCAGTAGTTACTGATAAGTAGTATGCATTAATATAAAACATTTTGGCAAGAAGTATACAGAATATAAAAAGGGAAAAAAAAGATAAAATATTGGCCCTTGTCCTCCAGATGATTATAGTCTATTTGATGAGTTATGTCCAGGGTACATGTAACTATAAAATTAGGAAAAGTGGTGTACATACCCTATAAGTAAAATGCAAATTATTTTCTTCCATAATTTAGAAGAAAAAGAAATTAAGGCAAGACTTTTTAGAGGTGTCATTGGCTTTGGCCTTGAAATGTGGACAGGATTCCATTAAGGTGATGCGCAGGGGTGGTGGGGATGGGCTATGTACAGAAGTGCAGAAGTGCGGTTGAGTATGAAAGTTCAGGGAGGAAGTCAAGGAATTTCAAGCTGGAAATGGCAATGGTAACAACATTGTGGGAGCTTCAGGGTGAAGCTTTTTGTACTTTTGCAGGTGAGAAGGGGCCATCGGAATTTTTTGAGATGGGAAATACCATAGTCAACACAGAGATTCTGGAAAATTATTCTTGTCCTTGGTCATGCAGAAGAATACTGTCGTTGGAAAGGAAGAAGCTGGGAGTATAGAAGTCAGCTAGTAAGCTAATGAGATGCTGGAGGATGTGGTAGTTTGCTAGGGTTGCCATAGCAAAATACCACAGATTGGCTGCCTTAACCCAGCAGTCCCCAACCTTTTGGCACCAGGGACCGGTTTCATGGAAGACAATTTTTCCACACACTGGGGGTTGGGGGGAAAAGGGGGTGCAGAGCTCAGGCAGTAATGCCAGTGATGAGGAGAAGCTGTAAATACAGATGATGCTTGCCCACCGCCCACCTCCTGCTGTGCACCCCCACCCCCTGTTTCCTGAGTTTCATGGAAGACAATTTTTCCATGGATGAGGTGTGGGGCTGGTGACAGAGCTCTGTGACCCTGTCCCTAACAGGCCACGGACTGGGAGTTGGGGACCACAGCCTTAAACAACAGAAATTCATTATCTCATGGTTTTGGAGGCTGGAAGTCTGAGATCAAGTTGTCAATAGAGTTGTTTCTTCTGAGGCCTCTCTCCTCAGTTTGCAGACAGTCACCTTCTCCCTGTGTCTTCACTGTCTTTCCTGTGTGTGTGTCTGTGTCCTAACTTGCTCTTCTTATAAGGTCACCAGCCATGGTGGATTCAGGCCCACCCACATGACCTCATTTTACATTAATTACCTCTTTGAAGGCCGTGTCTGCAAATATGGCCACCTTCTGAGGTTCTGAGGTTAGGATTTCAACATTTGAATTTGTGGGGGGAGGACACAGTTCAGCCCATAAACAGGTAGTAAAAGCTTGAATTAGGATGGTTTTCTGGGGCATGACGAAGAAGAAATAAATCTAGAACCACAACCAAAGTAGAGCTGACCACTGTGGGTGAGAGTCTGGATGTGTGGGGAAGGGAGAAGGCTGTGTGCGCAGGCTACAGGTAGACATTGGTTTTTCTAAAAAGGAGGGAAGAGAGGGAAGAAAAAGGCTAAGGCTAGTGACCACTGACAAAAGCTTTGCTAGCACAGGGCAGAAGTCAACACATTCATAGACAAAGGGGAGGAGGCAGGGGACAAGAACAAAAAGATGACCTAGGGAAGTGCAGAGGAGGGGCTGACACAGGCAAACTTACTATTACAGCTTTAGCTGGGAGGGGGTGTCTGTCCTTTGAGTTAAGACCAGAGAAAATGGAGAGAGTACAGATGAATGCAAGGATACATTGCAATGTACAAGGCGGAAAACAAGGGAACTCACACCTGGTGGTCTCAATTTTCTTGGTAAAGCTTAAGGCAAGATATAGTAGAAGCACCTGGATTAGTTAATAAAATCGAGTTTTATGTTTGGGAGTCAGGAAACCCTGCCAGTCCCTGTTCTGTTGCGAGCCCCTGAGTACTCAGTGTGAACATCCCTTACCTGCTCGCCGCTGTCTACAACAGGGGCCCTACTTGTCACAAATGAGATACATATGTAAAAGCATTTTGCAAACTGTGAAGTCCTCTAAAACTGTTGGCTGCTATTATTATTTTATTTCTTTATTATGTGAGTGTGAAGATTACCCACAGCTAAAGCAGACCCTTCAGGACCATTCTGGATCCAAATGGATCTTCTCAACCTTCAGATGTCCTAGGGACCCCTCCTGGGACCAGATCGGGCAGAAATAGACCTGCTGTCTATATGTACCAAGCCTGGGCTGTGAAGACCTTCTTCCCAAGAGTTGGGCCAAAGGTCACTTTCTACTGTTAGACTCTGAACCTTGACTTTCATAACACAATGTATTATACTAAAGCCTCTTACCAAAGCCTCCAAAGTAATTTAGAGCCCACACAGTGAGAGTTAACGTGAAGCTAGCTGCCAGCGCTTCATAAATTACTCCAGTTTCTTGCATTTTTAAATCAGGGTGTCATATTCTCTTCAATTCTAATATATCACTGCAGGACACAATGACATTTTAAAATTTTTGAAATATTATAAAAAATATTCATTACTTTTTTTGTACATATGAATGACTCTTATTACTCACGAATTGCCACTATTACTCTCCAATTAATAAACAGGCTGGTTTCCAAAAGTTTGTTTGAAGTCAACTGTTTTTCCCAAGATGAAACTTTTCTATTACAAAAATGGTATACATGTTGGTTAGGTTTCCAGGTCAGCCTACAAAAATCTATATAACCCTAAAAGAGAATGGGACACCACAGCCTTACACCACACTGTCCAAAGCAAGTGTTTCTTGCTCTAGCTTTCTTAGAAACAGAGAGGAGTTTCTTTCTCAAACACACCTCATCTCATTGCCCACAAATTGTGTCATATGTCCATTTTAAACACCTTCTCTGGGATGAGAGATGCTCATTGACTTAATCCAATCAGAGAATGGGAGAGGTATAATCTTCCCCTGAAACTCCTGGATGGTAGGGGAGAAATAGGTCAATACCCAAAAGAATAAGAAAAAGCAAAGGCAGATGAATGCTGAACAGCCAGGTACAGCAGTCTCACTCACCACGCCTGTGCTATAGAAAGAAGCAAGAGGAAGAATCATTTTCTCTCCTTTTCCTTGTGTAAGGCCAGCTTATAAACCTCCAACCTCCCTGTCCTCCTTTTCAGCACCCCCGGGCTTTCACTGAGGCCAAAGCAGTCCACATCGAAACTCCCATTTTGAAGACTTAGTGCCAGATAACCCGTCCGAGTCTCCAGAGTAGTCCACGCCACCTGTTCCTCTCTTCCACTGTTCTTGTCTTAATCCATTTTGTGTTTCTCTAAAAGAATACCTGAGCCTGAGTAATTTATAAAGAAAAAGGTTTATTTAGCTCACAGTCCTGCAGGCTGAGGAGTTCAAGGAAGGGCACAGCCCTGGCTATTGGCAAGGACTTTTGAGCTGCACCCCAATGTGGCAGCAAAGGTCAAAGGGAAGCAGACACATGGAAACGGGGAAAACCTGAGGGACAGCCAGGCTTTACAACAACCCACTGTCACAGGAACTGGTCCATGCCCTTGGGAGCAAGAACTCACTACTTGGAGAACAGCATGGAGCCATTCATGAGAGATCCACCCCCACAGCCCAGACACCTCCCAACACTGCCACACTGGGGATCAAATCACAGCATGAGCTTTGATGGGGACAAACACACCATAGCACTACCCCCCACCGGTGCTGTGGATTTCAGCTGACTTGTAAGAAGCATAGAGTGAGAGACACTAAGGTTAAGTCACTAACTCAGACACTTGCGTTTTTGATGCAGATGATGATTTCAACCCCCAACATTTCAATAAATCACAGATTGGTGAAGTTTCAGGCAACATAAACATAAAGAAATAATAAATGGGGATAAAATGGATGTAGAAATGACAAGCAAAGATGCTATGCTGAATCCAACTGTGCCTGGGCGTCTTCCTCCGGACACTTCCCTTACTCTTTCTTCTATTTATGAAACCTTCTCTTTCCCCACTTTTGAGTCCACCAACATCCTACAAGCTCTCAGGGGATGCCTAAGAACACAACTAACAGTGGCAGCTGGGGGAGGGAGCAGGGTGGAAGACTGTCCCGTTACGATGTAAGTCATGGTCTCCTTCCATATCCATTCATCAAGTAAAGGCCACTGCATGGAAGGCTAGATGAATTTCTAGATAGGCATATGATAAATGATGGATGTAAACACATCGTATTTCATCAGCTTTAAGTCACCATTGATTTTACGATGTACCATTATTTTACATAACTCTAAGGAAAATAATGCTGCCAATTATAAGAGCCATCAATTAAAAAATGTATCCCGATTTCTGTGCTAAAAGTGGAAAAATGTGTGTTTTGAATGGATGAACATTCTGTCCAAAAACAGATAATTTTCTAACAAATTTAACTGTAGTTTAAAATGAGTAGGTAGGAGCAATAGTGTCAGGAAGGTGTCAAAGGAAGCTCTGATTGCAATTCAGGAGTAACCTTATAGATGAAGACTTGAGAAGCTAGTTTTTCTTTTTTTACCAAAAAAATCCAAGCCATTCCCAGGCTTTTTAGACTATTCATTTAAAAATCTATTAAAAGTATATGAGTACATGTTATATTCAAGGCACTGTGATAGGCTCTGTGGAAAGAACAGAGAAATATAAAATACAGTAGTAACAAGGCTTAGGATGTTTATAAATTAGCAGAAGTTACAAGTGGACTCTTAAAGGAAAAGAAGAGATAGTTCCTGAGTTGTTTACCAAGAATTTACATTAAAATAACATAAAATATTGATAGGCTATGCATTGTTCTTTGTATCACCGATTTATGGGCGAGGCAGCTCCTCAGGAACGAAAGGACTTTAAACAAACACCCCCAGATGTGGGTGCTGGGGGTGGCGAGGGGGTGCAGTGGGGCATGGCTGAAGTCCCCTACTCAGGTCTCTCCGGGCCTGCATACCTCACAGAGCTCTACTGCTCTGAGTTACTTTTCTTTTCTCAAACTTAAACCACAAATGATTCTCTTTCTAATGAATATTGCTTATCGAAAAGAATAAATCATACGAAAATCTAGACACTACAAAGACCAGGGACAGTGGGTTAGTCAGGGTCTGACCAGAACCAATAGGGTATATCGAGAGAGATAAGAAGAGATTTACTGTGGGAATTGGCTCACGTGGTTATGAAGGCTGAGAAGTTCCATCATCTGCCACCTGCAAGCTGGAGAACCAGGACCGCCAGTGGTGCAATTGGGTCTGCCTCCAGAGGCCTGAGACTGGGCAGCAGTGGGGAGGAATGGGGTACTGGTGTAATTGTAGGGGTCCAAAGGTCCTGAGAATCAGTAGCTCCAATGTCCAAGGAAAGGAAACATGGCTGTCCCAGCTCAAGAAGAGAGACAGCAAATCGCCCTTTACCATTCATTTGGGCCGTCTGTGGATTGCCCACCCACTTTAGTAAGGGTGGATCTTCTTTCCTCAGTCCACTGATTCAAACACCAACCTCTTCCAGAAACACCTTAGTTACCGAACCCACAAGGGGGTTCCAGCCTAGGTCCGGTTGCCTGTGGCACAGAAAGCCAGTTACTGAGACAATGAGGATTGCCAAGGAAGAAAGGGAATTTATTACAGATGACATCACCCAAGGGACAGGAGAACTGCCTCAGATCTGTCTCCCCAACCAACTGAGGGCAGAGGTTTTTATAAAGGGTTCTGGAAGGTGGCCACGTGTGTTGGGGCAGGTTATATTGAAAGCAATGAGTTCAGGAGGTCTTACTCAGAAGTCAGGTTGGTGATGGATGGTGACTCTTGGCATTGTCATCCTGCAAAAAGTCCATTTTTGGGAGATGACTCAAAAGGTAAAAGGGTTAGTTAAACATAAAGATTGTAATGTCGTGGTCATTGAGCCTTACTGGCCTGGGAATCCAAAGCATAAGAAAGCTACAGGAAAAACATATGGGGGGGAGGTGTCATTTTGTATTTGTTCACGGAGCCAATTTCATCCTCACAGACACACCCACAAATAATGTTTTACCAGCTAACTGGGAATCCCTTAA
Organism: Lepilemur ruficaudatus; assembly: GCA_963574885.1. Taxonomy (NCBI): domain Eukaryota; kingdom Metazoa; phylum Chordata; class Mammalia; order Primates; family Lepilemuridae; genus Lepilemur; species Lepilemur ruficaudatus. Next base: position 102,747 of record CAUYRT010054687.1, read on the forward strand.
CCCAGTCAAGTTTTGGCACATAAAATTAACCATCACATAAAGAGAGAAAATATTCTGTGAATTTTTATCAATGTAAACAATCAGAATGTTTCAGATTTATTTTTATTATTATTATTTTTTAATGGCTATAGCATTCCATGTTATTGGTATGTCATCATTCATTCAATCATATCTTTTTCTTTTTATTCAAGAACATTATGGGGGTACAAACGTAAATGTTGGTTACATGTATTGCTTTTGTACAATTTGAGTTGATGTTGTAAGTGTGCTCATCACTCAGGTAGTGTGCACTGTACCTATTAGGTGTGAATTTACTGAGCCCCTCCTTTCCCCTCTCACCTGCTTGGTTTCCATTGAGTTTTACTTCCATATGTGCATGTAAGTGTCAATCGATTAGTTCCAGTTTAATAGTGAATACATATGGTGTTTGTTCTTCCATTCTTGTGATACTTCACCTAGAAGAATGGTCTCCAGTTCCATCCAGGTTGTTACAAAAGGTATTAGCTTCCCATTTTTTTATGGCTGAGTAGTACTTCATAGTATACATATAGCACTTTTTATTAATCCATTCATGTATTGATGGGCACTTGGGTTGATTGCACATCTTTGGGATTGTGAATTGTGCTACAATAAACATTCCAGTGCAAGTGTCTTTTTTATAAAATATCTTTTTTTTCCTTTGGATAAATGCCCAATAGTGGGATTGCTGGATCAAATGATAGTTCTACTTGTAGTTCTTTGAGGTATCTCCATACTGCTTTCCACAGAGGTTGTACTAGTTTGCAGTGCCACCAGCAGTGTATGAGTGTTCCTTTCCTTCCACATCCATGCCAGCATCTATCTGTTGTTTTGGGACTTTTTTGATAAGAGCCAGTATGTTTCAGATTTAAATCAAAGGTAAAAAAAAACCCTTTTCTTCAAAGGCAAGTTGGGGAGGGGAATAATGAAGACCTCCTGAAATATCAGAATTACTGCAATGGCTCTGTACTTGGTTTTGTCCGTTGGGCCACGCAAATAAGAACTGGGTCAGCTCCTAGCTCAGAATATCCACTCTCTCCCCTTCCTGCCCTCACTCTCACTTACAGCCCTCTGTGCACACTGGCATGACTCAGCAACTCTATCTTCCCCTAAAATGTCAAGTAGTAAAAGGTCCCAGAGGGTTCTTTACTTACCCTGAGTTTTAAATCTATCAGCCAATTATAGAAAATAAGGCTGCAAGTCATGCCATTCTATGGTAGCAGTAAATTATGGGTCATTAGTCCTAAAAAAAATATTATAGCCTAAGTTTTGTCTTCCTGTTATATTAAAAACAATGGAGCCAGCAAGACTCTTATTTCTCTGCACAAGCTTACATGGAGCATGCCTTACATGGAGGATGGCTTCTTCCCTTCCTGAAAGGTGGCACTCACACCTCCTGGGAGCCCTGCTCTCCCATTCCCACCACTGCTCAGTCCCTCCCTTCACTCAGCTCCTTCAGCCGGATCCTGGTGGCTGTTGTCTCAGCTGACTGCTGTTTGCCAGACACACGTCCACTAGGGCCAGGTCAGAGGAGTCATGAAAAAATT
>CAUYRT010054688.1:0-10789 GCA_963574885.1 Lepilemur ruficaudatus
AAATGCCGTGGCGTCAGCCTAGCTCACAGCAACCTCCAGCTCCTGGGCTCAAGCGATCCTTCTGCCTCAGCCTCCCGAGTAGCTGGGACTACAGGCATGTGCCACCATGCCTGGCTAATTTTTTCTATATATTTTTAGTTGTCCACCTAATTTCTTTCTATTTTTAGTGGAGATGGGGTCTCACTCTTGCTCAGGCTGGTCTCGAACTCCTGACCTTGAGCAATCCTCCCCCCTCGGCCCCCCAGAATGCTAAGATTACAGGTGTGAGCCGCCACGCCCGGCTACTACTATGGATTTTAAAATATGATAAATGTAGTTCAGTAATGAATGTGTCTAACAGAAGAAATAGGGCAAGGATACAAGTAGCTGTATCACAAAGATGATAAGTATCATAGACAACATGCTATGAGTTTGGATAAGGAAACATTACTTTTCTCTGGCTGACCAAGGAATACTTCATGGATGAGATGGCTTTTAAGCTGGGCTTGAAGGAGGAGTAGAGTTCTAATTGGCATCAGTGGAAGACAGGCTTTCCAACAAAGAGATGGGATGTGCAAAAGCCCTGAGGCAGGTAAGTATGGAGTGTAGTCAGGAAACACGAAATGCTCTAATTTAATTAGAGTGTGGCATCAGCACAGGGGTAGATTGGAAATTAAAGCTGGACAGTTAAGTTGGGGCCATGTCGTGGAGGTTCTCCTTGCCAGGCTTAGGAATTTGCATTTTAGTCTATGGGCCATGAGGAGCCATTGCAGGTTTTTGACATAAGTAACAAGAGAAGACTTAGTATTATTAGAAAGACATGCTGGCACTAATGTGTAGAGTAGACCAGAGCAGAGAGGAGTGAGTTAGGAGACTGCTGTGATTGCCTGGGAGTGCAAAGAATTTAACAGGCATGTTGGTAGTGGGCAAGGAGAAAGTGAATGTGAGAGACACACATGGGAGTTGGACCAGTTAGGACTTAAATATGTCTGTGTGGGAATGCGCTGGGTCTGGGTTAGTTGAGGGTAACGTGAGAGGTGGCAGAAGTGGGGTTTAAGTGGTGGTGAGGAAGAAGTCAACAAGCATTCCTAGGTTTGCACAGCTTGGGTGGTTGGAAGAGAAGTGGTACCATTAACAGAAATAGCAGAGACTAGAAGATGAGCAGGTTGAGGGCGGGAGAGGGGACAAGGGTTGCCTTCTTTGGGCATGTTGCATTGAGGAGGACGGTGACTGAGAAATGGCCATTCCACAAGGAACGGGAGCACTTGGCCATCTCAAGGGCGATATCACTGGAGTGTGTGGTCAGCAGCCAGGTTTCAGGGGTCAGGAGAGAACGGGAGGTGAGCAAGTGGCAGCTGTGAGCGCAAATCACTCTTTCACGAGTTTGGCAATGAACGGGAAGAGGTGGGAGGGATATAATTCCAGAGGGCTAAGAATATGATTTTAAAATGAAATAATTCTTTACATTCATATTGTGATTTACAAAGTACTTCAAGTCTGTTATCTTACCTAGTCTTCACATTTAAGGGAGTCAGCAGGGGCAATTACATCCACTTTGCAGGTGAAGAAACTGAGTCTCTGAAGTACACGGGGCTGATAGGTGTCACAAGCAGGATTCTGCCTTCTGGGCCAGTGCTCTTCCCACTTCACTCTAGCGCCTGTGGGTCTGGGGAGATTTTGTGTGTAGATCAAGGTGGGCCCAAGTAGAAGGAGATTGAAGATACGCACATGCACACACACACAATTGATGGGCACTATGGGGATTGAAGATCAAGCCCAGGGGGTCGACCTTGGGAAGGAGGAGGGGGTTCTGCTTTTGAGGTAGGAGGAAAGCAGAGGGAGGTTAAAGATATGGCATGTTGAGGAAGAGAGGAAGGAAATTAGGAAAACTCAGAAGACACAGGGCCAATGGACACGGAAAGCACTCGGCTGAAAAAGTCAAAGAACATTCATGAAGCAACATGCCAACAAACATAATAATGCATGGGGTGGGCTGGAGGGTGGAGGAAGAGGACAGGTACTCCGAGTCCCTGTAGCTGTGTGTTACAAGACGCAAGCCAGAGCCCTCTTTGTTGTGGATGAACAAATGAACAGAGGGGCAAAAGGGCCCTTCTCCTAAGGCCCTGAAAATAGCAACCTTGAAGGTAGGAAGGAATTGTGTCTTATGCAACTCGTATCCACCCCTGTGTCATTCTTTACCCCCACCCTCACCCCTACTTGATCTCTGCTGCAGTTCTTGGCTGGCATTGCTCTAACTTTAGCCCTGGCCCCAAGAGAGGGACCAAATTGGCACCCAGTCAGAGTCAAGATGGCCCAGGATGGACACTGGCCATCACTGGAGGTGAAGCAGGGTGGTGTTGTGGGGGGATTTGGGGGAATGGGCCCTGGACAGTCATCCCTTTGGAGGCAAGAGAATGAAGATACGCAGTGAGGGTTCTTGCAAACCCAGGCTGGAGAATAGAGGGATAGCTTTTTGTGTGGGAAGATAATCCCACAGAGGTAAGTAACCTTTCTCTCTGAATCCTTTGATCTGGAATCCTGAAGAGACCATCCATGGGCCCAGGGGTACTTCTTAGTAACTTATTGGCAGTCCTGATTTGCTCCTTGTGTCAGAGGGGGTCTGGCTAAAACCAAAGCCTCATTGACTGGAATTCCAGGAATCTGCCCTCCTTGCTTCGGAGAGGTCATCTCGCCCTTTAGGGAAGGAGCACATGCAGTTCTTGTTCTGAGGCCACAGTCTGCATTTGGGGAAGGCAATGACACCTTGCAGGTTTCTACTCTCACCCATGTGGGCTCAAATGCAGAGGCAGGCGCGGTGTTGGACGCACACTGGCACGGGTGCAGGCACAGCAGGCCCTCCCGTCACGCCTGTGGGGAGGTGTGGAGGGTGTGCTCCCTCAGAGAAAACTCAGCGGTCTTGGCTCAGAGTTTCTTGGCTCAGACCAAGAAAACTCTTGATCTTGGTCCCTAGCTGTGGCTGCATCCCACTTCAGGTGGTCAACTTTTCTGGTTGATCTGGGACTGAGAGATTTCCTGGGACATGGGAATTTAGTGCTAAAACCTGGAAAGTCCCAGATAAACCAGAACAAGCTGGTCACTCTAACTGTCCCAACCCCTACTTCTGGAAAAGTGCAGGATTCAGGATCTCCAAATTCCACTGGACGCAGCCTGAATCTTCTTTGTGGGATGATGCCCCCTATACATGGGTGAAAGGATAAACCACGATGTGACCCCATGTTGTGTAGATGTGGCTTCAGTATCTGCAGGCCTGGGTTGAAATCCACTTTCTGTTGCTTTCTAGGTGTGCAGGTTTGGGTGAGTTTCTTTATAATCTGAGCCTCAGTTTCTTTATCTGTAAGCTGAGGATAATAACCGAGCTCACAAGGGTGTTGTGAGGAATAAATGAAACAAGGCTTGTCAGTCAGGTGCCTCGCATAGTGCAAGGCACGTGTGGGAGACACTCAGTGAATGTTAGCTCTTTTTGATTCCTCCCTCTCTTTCTTTTTTGCACTGGAGATGCCCATTCTGCAGATGGAGAAGGTGAGGCAGAGCAGGTGAGCAGGAATAGTTTACTGTGGGTCAAAATGTCAGTCAGAAACAGGAACTATTATAGCAAGAGATGTCTAGTTCTTGACTATAGTTTCCTACTCTGGAGTAGACAAGGCTTTCTCCATCAGGAACGTGCCCTAGAAGAAGGTAAAGGAATCATTTTTATTTGTTTATTTGTTTAGTCATTCATTCATTCAACAAATATTTACTGAGTACCTACTATGTGTCAGGTGCTGTTTTAGGTTCTGGGGATGAAACTCTCAACAAAACATATAAACATTCAGCCCTCACGAAGTTTGCATCCTGGCAAGGGACACACGTGATAAACATCTATATAATATAATGCCCAGGAGTAATCATTGCTCTGAAGGAAACACAAAGCATGTGAAGGTGGTAGACAGTGGCTGGGGCCTGGACATTATTCTGTAGGGGTGGCTGGGGAAGGCCTCCCTGAGCTGAGCCTTGGAAGAGTGCAGCCTGGGTCTTCTGGCCCCCTGAAGCTCTCAGGATAGGCCCAGCTGCCCAGGGTGGAGTCAGCTGCTCAGGAGAGACAGCCAGTGCCTGATTGGGGCTGCAGGGGTAGGTGGGGATGCAGCTGTTTCATCAGCTGTCCTTCCTCAGTGCTGACCCTCTGCTGATCTGAGCTTTGGAGATGGGGGAAGAAGCCAAGCTGGAGAATCGGTATTGAGGGTCAGATTGCAGACGAAAATGATATAAACAGAGGTGCCCTGCCCTACTTGGAGACACTCTATATGCAGGGACAAGTCACAGTGTATTTGGTTTCCTATACGGCTCTATTTCTTTGGCATTGCCTTTTCCTTTAAGAAAAAAAGTACACCTCTGTTTGGATTGCATGCTAAATGATTTATGAACATTATTCTTCTCCGTTAGTTCTACCTGTAAGAGCTCCAGCCCTCGCAATCCTTTTCATGTTGATTAAGTACATTTGAAAGCAAGAGGAGACTGTCTGAAATTACTTCACAATGTAGACTCATGGCTTCCCTGGACCCAGGAGGAATTCCTTCTCTTCCCTTTGAAAGAGTTCCTTTGCAGCTGGTTAAGCAGGATATCAGTCCAGAAACATGTAACCAGCCTTGTGTGTGCTGAAGGAGGCAGAGGGGAAGCATTCTTTCTGGAGCTGGTAATCATGGGTTTGAGATCCTAGGATCTCTGGGCAGGGGTGTCCTACAGGGGTAATCCTTCCTGTCCATCTCCTCTCCCCTACCTGAATAGGGTAGGGAGAGAAAGCAGGGGAAGGACTATCACAGCCAATCTGTGGATCTGCAGGCTAATGGACGGACGGTACACGTGGAGAGGAAGCACGCTCCATGGAGCCAGCCCCATGCGGAAAGTCCTCTCGGCTGGTTCTATAGTTAGGGCAGGGCCTTCCCCCATATCCCTTACTCATTTCTGTGTGATGGAGATCTTGTATGTAGATGGTAATTAATGGTCTAGGCTCAGAACTCACTTTGAGTTGGCCTGAATCAACCTAGAAAGTAGACTTCCATAAATTCTGTCTACTCCCTCCTCAGTCTCTTGCTCCGCAGTCTGGCCTCTCTTCTCTGCCTTTTTGCCCCACAGAATGTCTCTGGCTTCTGGTCTTTCAAATGCAGTCTGTAAAGTTTTCTTCTCCCCATCTTCAAAAAGTTGTCATCCTTTGTGGCTTCCCTCAGTGTCTAAGCCCCAAGTTTCTTCACATCATCTGCCACTGTCTGCCCTTTCCAGAGGGGCACGGAGCTGGTGTCTGCATCAGACGTCAGACAGGACTTGGTTCTAGTCTTACTTTTGTTGCTTACTCACTGGGTGACTTTGGGAAAGTCGTTTCATATCTTTGACTCTCAATTTCCTCCTCTGTTAAATGGGAACAAGATCATTTGAGGAACAAATGCAAGGCTGTTTTTCTAGAAAAATGCATTGTAAATTGTGTGTTCCTTGTCTCCTCAGGACCAAAGTTAAACTAAACTCTTAAAATGTAAGCATCTGCTGTCTGGCTACATGCAATCTGGGAGAAGGGGGAGATGGTGCACACAGAGGAACCATTTGTGTGGAAACGTAAGGACAGGTGCTGATCGTGCCAACTCAACGACCCCTGTCCTTGCAGCAGGAGGAGGGCCGGGAGGGGAACCAAGCAACTACTGTGTGCCAGGTGCCTGCTTGGCTGTTTGGGTCTGTGTTCTTACTTCTTCACACCAACCTGGAGATGGTGTTACCTCCATTCGGACAGATGGTAGAAATGAGACCCAAAGAAGTGAAGTCACTTGCCCAAGATGACCAAGTTAGCAAGTTGCAGGGCAGAGAACCAAACCCAGCTCTGCCTGGCCTGAATGTCCCTGCCATTCCATCTCGTGTCAGGACCCACCTCCTGGAGGTCTTCAAGGAGAACTTGGCTCCCAGCAGAGTGGCATTGGCACTGCCACCTCCCAAGTCCACCCACCCCTTTAACCTGTAATTCTACCATTAGTGATTCATTCCTCAGAGCTCAGCATTTCCACTTCTGACTCTCTAGCTCTCCCACTCATCCCATTTTCTCCTCCTCTTTTGAATGCACCTGCTTGGGAGGGGATGCTCGTGGATGCCCGTGGAGCTTGGATTAGTGTTGTCAGCCCCTTTCCTCCCTGGCTAAGAGAGACGGCCAGAGTAAACGCTCTAAATTGTGTCCCTGGGAGGGCAGCTGATCCGAAAAGGGTGAAAAGGAAAAACTTGTCCATCTAAGACAGATTTTATCCCCTTCTGAGTTCTGCCTGGGCTGGCCCTGCCTTGGTACAAGTTTAGCCATGCCCTGGGGACAGCCTCAGAGATCTGCATCCTCACCATCGTGGAGCACAGCTCTGCCTGAGGGACGGGGAATGTGATTGGGCCTTCCCGTCTCCTTGCCAACACTCAGACACAGTCCTTCTCTCTGCCCCCTTCTGTCCCCGCCCCACCTTGATGTGGAGGGCTCGGCCCCACTGAAGCTTCTGTCCACTCCGAGAGCCCCTCTCTCTCCAGAGTGGCTCAAAGGGCCTTTTGAGTCGGGGAGCAGCAGCCTGTGGGCCTGGGAGGGGAGATAAAGGCGTGAGGTCCCCCGAGGGCCTGCCGGGTCAGGGGCTGTGTATCTGGTGACTTCTGAATGCAAACTCTAACAAAGAGAAATCTGTGGTGGGAGAGCCTCCGTGAAGGAAATAAAATCTCCATGAAAACAAACTTTTGTTGGAAGCTTTCTCGTCTTGTTTTGGCAGCGTTGCTAGGTCCTGGGAGGGGAAGGCCGTTTCTTCCGGAACAGTCGGGAGGCTCTTGGATTGTCCAAATATCAGCTTGCTACGAGAGGACTGTTTTTCTCCCACCAGGAAGACAGGGCTTGCAGTAATCATTGGTTTTCTAATCAAGATTAGAATGAGTAAAAGAAAAGCTGGGGGCAGTGGAAAGAGAGGTCTGGACTGTGGATAAGGAGACTAAGTGGACACAGTGCTGTGTGTTACAGTTCTGTGACTTGGGCTAACCTCAAGCCTCACTTGTCTCATCTGTAAAATGGACATAACTTGCCCAAAGTCATTCAGCTAGAAAAGCAGGGCCTGAGCCAGGATATAAACTGCTATTTTCCATTATCCAATAATTAATGAAAACCAGAGGATGGAGGTGAAAGGATCTTTGAGGGCATTATAAGGCCCCAGGAAGGTTGGATGGTTATTTCTTCTTCCCAGGACTAAGTGGTCACTTACAACAGTCGGTTGTTTAGTTTTTGCTTCTTGTTTTGCCAACATCAAAGAAGCGAGGGAAGGGTTAAAGAAGGGCCTTCACAGTCCACTTTTGCTGCTAAGTTGAATTGGTCAACTATGCTGCCTCTCTTTAGATTGATTGGGGACACTGGATGCTCACAAAGTTTAGAAAAATGCAGAAAATGAGGCTCTCCTCAGCTGCTGAGATGTTTTCATGTTAAATCAGTAGAAGGATATTTTCCTTCCTGGAGTCCAGGGAAAGTGTAAGAATTTGTATTGGGTCCAGGCCCCATAAGACTGTTTCCTTTTGTTCTGCTCAGGGAGAACTGGGAGAGGCTGTCACCCAGCAGAGCATGGAGGACTTTGGAGCAGGGGCTCTACAGGGCATTAAAGCAGGGACAGGGACCAGGTCATGGTTTCGAGTCTGTCTGCTCCTGACAGGCCATAGTGTGACCATGGGTGAATGGCCCCTTTCTGGGTCCTGTTTCTCTTGCCACGGACGGTGTCAGATGGGATAAGCCATTCCTGCCTCTCCAGAGGAGGAGGAGAGAAAAACTCAAAGGCAGTCCCCGTGGGGGGTGAGTCCTGGTGGGTGCTGAGGGGGCCTGAGGGACCAGGCTAGGGAGGCCAAGAGGCTGGGAACCGAGCCTGCCCGTCTTCCCCAAGCCCCTTCCCTATTCCTTTCTCTACTGGACAGCCAGGGCTCCTATGGTTTCTCTTCTTCAAAAGGATTGCTCGGATGAGAAGGTGCATGTTGTCCCCTGTGCTGTGAATGTCTTTGAACACCGAGAGACACCGGGGCCTAGTGCCTCTCCCAGGGTTCCCTTTGATGGGAGGGGCCGCAATGCGTCTGGATTTGGGAAGGCCTGTCTGGGGAAGCCTAGCTGAATTGGTGAAGGTGCCTCCTTCCCTCCGCTGTCCCTCTGGCAGCTTTGCGGGGTCAGTCACAGGCTAATAGCAGAGACGGTGACGCTGAGGTCATGTGGCTCGTCTGACCAGCCTGCAACAGGGGTGCATTGTTAGAGGCAAATTAATAGGTGAAGTCTCCCACTGGTGACCACATACAGAGTTCACAGGGGGCATGTTTAGGCTCGGCATGGCCAGGATGTGCATGTGCATGGAAATAGGCAGGAGGCCAGTCTGTGCAAGCTCTCTCCCTCCTCCCCTTAACACACTCGCACATATACACACACACACACACATGCACACACACTCCCATGCTTGCATGCATACAGAATCACACCCAGTCACACACACAGGCACACACATGCACACAGAGTCACACACGTGTACCTGCATACCCACCCACAAGCATGTACACCCATGAAGTCACACACATACAGGCGTGCATGCACATGCACCCTCAAATGACAGCACACGGGCAATATGAGCGAGACCTTTTCTAAGAGCTTCTCTCTTCACCCTCCCATTCCCTCCTTCCCCATTCTCTCTTCTTTCACTCCCCTCTCTGGTCACCTCATCCTGTCTAATCAGCAGCGATCACAAGTCCTGGATTTGTCTTGGATCTCAAGTCCTGGATGAGGCCAGCCTCATTCCATGTAGTTTGAAGGAAACAGGAAACAGGGAAAAGAGCTCAGGCATGAGCCCGGTAGAGCTGGGTTCAGATCCTGACTCCTCCAGTTAGCCAGGTTCATGGCCATCGACACAGTAGGCATTTATTTAAGTCCTCTAAGCCTTACTTTTTCATCTGTAAAACTGGACTGCAAATACTTCCTTGCAGAGTTGTTGTGACAAAGGTGCATGGAAACAGGCATGGACCGCTGGCACACGGGAATTGGCGGCAGGTGTGGGCTCTCTCCTCTGCTCAGTTGCCCCCAGGAATATGTTTCTGCTCTGTGGTCCCCACACTGTTGTTTTGAGCTAGAAAAGAGGTCCACCCTAGTGAAGTGTTTGGGGTCTACTTTGCATGGACTTTGCCTCATTTATCTAGGGGCTGGTTTCGACCCGAGGAAGGGGAATAATTTACTGAGCACTTTCTATGTGGGACAATTACACTCATTTCATCTTTGCAACAGCCTGCTCATCCCCTTCTCACAAATAGGCTGAGGCACAGAGAGATTAAGTAAGTTTTCTGAGCGTATGCAGCTAGGAAGTGGCGAGGAAGCTGGCTCCCAACCCCAAGTTTCTGTAGCACTAGATGATTTGCTACAGCGTCAGGACACTGGCATGAGCCCATGCCCAAGGCAGATGGCGCTGTTTTATCTGGTGACTTACCAGGTCATCTACTTCTCTTTCCAGCACAGGCCTATTCGGATAGGGCCTTTCTTTTAGCATCTCTCCATGGCGATGTGGACTTGGGTGGGAAGTCTTTGGTTCTGAGGAGCTGGATGCAAGAGGCCGGAGGGGGCATCTATGGGAACAAATGGGGCGTGACGGGGGAGTCCCATTCATGTTTGCAAACAGTGGCGAATACCTACCATGTGCTGGGCCCCATGCTAGATACCAGGCATGAAGTGACTGAGACCTTGTCCTTACCTTCAAGGAACTCTTGGGGACGTGAGCAGGGTGAGGGCTCAGACATTGAGCCTCATGCAGCCGTAAAGGAGATACTGGGTGCTGCATGGCAGTGATGGGGTGGGGACAGGGACTTGGTCTGAAGTTTGCTTGGAGGAGTTGATGCTGGAACAGACTGTTCTGGGAATTAGGCGGGAGAAAGAGGGAAAGGGCCCTGTAGGGAAGAGGGACAGCGTGAGCAACAGCATGGAGGTGTGAGCAAAGGAGGGAGGTGTGGGCAGGGACAGGGTGTGTGCCAAGGCACTTGGATTGTATCTTGCAGGTGATGGGGAGCTAGTGAACATTGGCCCAGCAGTGGGCATGGGTTAGAGGGGACATTTGTAAGAAGAGTAATCAAAATGTATATCAATTAGAAAGCCTTTGACTGCCAATAACAGCAAATTTAACCCCAAATCAGTAAGGAATATTGAGTTTCTTACATATTATGAAGTTCAGGACCAGGACTGCTCTAGGGCTGGATAAACTCAAGGGGTCAATGACATCCACGAGCACTCAGGTTCTTTCTCTGTCATCCTCTGGACGTTAGCTCTGTTTTCCAACTAGCTTTCCTCTGGGTGACAAGATGGCAGTGGCAGTTCTGGGCATCACACCAATGTCCAGGCTAGCAACTAAAAAGTATAAAGAACTTCAGATACAAAATTGTGGGACTAGTGGAGGCTGCAGCAAATGGGAAAATGTTTGCTCCCAAACTGTTGGCATTCAAAATAAAAAAATTTTAAGAAGTACCATCAGGCCGGGCGCGGTGGCTCACGCCTGTAATCCTAGCACTCTGGGAGGCTGAGGCGGGTGGATTGCTCAAGGTGAGGAGTTCGAAACCAGCCTGAGCAAGAGTGAGACCTCATCTCTACTATAAATAGACAGAAATTAATTGGCCAACTAAAAATATATAGAAAAAATTAGCCGAGCATGGTGGCGCATGCCTGTAGTCCCAGCTACTTGGGAGGCTGAGGCAGAAGGATCGCTTGAGCCCAGGAGTTTGAGGTTGCTGTGAGATATGCTGACGCCACGGCACTCACTCTAGCCCGGGCAGC
>CAUYRT010054690.1:0-30676 GCA_963574885.1 Lepilemur ruficaudatus
AACAAGATAAGTCAACTTGAGTGGTAATATATTTTGGGAAATCAGCTCACTACAAATTGTGACTGTAAACATTGTACTGTAAATGCTTTGTAGTTTTCCCCCAATAAAAAAAAATTAATGCTACAATAAAATTTAAAAAAAAATTAGCTGGGCATGGTGGCACATGCCTGTAGTCCCAGCTACTTGGGAGGCTGAGGCAGAAGGATCACTTCAGCCCAGGAGTTTGAGGTTGCTGTGAGCTAGGCTGACGCCACGGCACTCACTCTAGCCCAGGCAACAAAGTGAGACTCTGTCTCAAAAAAAAAAAAAAAAAATGTGGATTCTGCTGTTGGATGGATTGTTCTATAGATGTCTGTTAGGTTAACTTGGTTTATAGTGTTGTTCAAGTCTTTTATTTCCTCACTGATCTTCTTTCTATCTGTTCTATCCATTATTGAAAGACGGGTATTAAAGTTTTCAACTATTATTGCCAAGATAATTCTCCCTTCAATTCTGTCCATTTTTGCTTCATATATTTTGGTCTCTACTGTTAAGTGTGTAGGTTTATAATTGCTATGTATTCTCAAAGGATTGACCCTTTATCATTATATAATGTCTTCTTTTTTATTATGTAACAATTTTTCCTTTAAAGTCTATTTGTTCAGTGTTAGTAGAACCACTCTAGTTCTCTTTTGTTTATTGTTTGCATGAAAAATCTTTTTTCAATCCTTTTAATTTTAACATATTTTTGTCTTTGAATTTGAGTCTCTTATAGATAGTGTACAGTTGGATCATGTTTTTTAATCAATCCTGACAATCTCAGCCTTTTAATTGGAAAGTTTAATCTATTATATTTAATGTAATTACTGATAAGGGAGGACTTCAACTCTCTTGCTATTTGTTTTCTATATGTCTTATGCCTTTTGTTAAATCATTTCTTCCATTACTGGTCTCTTTTATGTTAAAGAGATATTTTCCAGTGTACCATTTTAATGTCTGTGTTATTTTTTTTACTATATATTTTTAGTTATTTTCTTAGTGGTTGCTCTGGGGATTACAATTAACATTGTAGGCTGGATTCATACCACCCTAATTTCAATAGTATACAAAATTTGTCTACTATAGAGCTCTACCCTTACTTTATGTTGTAATTGTCACAAATAACATCTTTATACACTGTGTGCACATCCACAGAGGCTTATAATTATTGTTTTATGCAATTGTCTTTTACATCAGATGGGAAAAAAAGAAATTATTTTAAATGTCTACTTCTACTGTCACTTATAGTTATGTATGTAGTCACCTTTATCAGTTTCTTTATTTGTGTGGATTCAAGTTACTGGGTGCTAGTATCTTTTCATTTCAGCTTGAAAGACTGCTTTTCATGTTTCCTGTAGGGCAGGTCTGCTAGCGATAAATGCTGGTTTTAATTATTATTTCTGCATATACTTTTCTGTCTCCTTCTCTCTCTCCTCTCTTGAGACTCTAATTATGTGTATGTTGGTACACTTAAGAGTGTCTCACAGATCTCTGTGGCTCAGTCCATTTTCTTTCATCTTTTTTTCTCTCTCTCAGAATGTATATTCTCAATTGATCTATCTTCCAGTACACTGATTTTTTCTTCTGCCTGTTCAAATCTGTTGTTGAGCCTCTTCAGTAAAATTTTAATTTCAATTACTATACTTTTCAACTCTAGAATTCCTATTTGGTTTCTTTTTATAATTTTTATCTCCTTATTGATATTCTCCATTTGGTGAGACATTGTTCTCATGATTTTCTTTAGTTCTTTAAACATGTTTTCATTTAGTCTTTGAACATATTTAAAAGAGTTGATTTAAAATCCTTGCCTAGTTAGTCCAATGTCTAGGCTTCCTCAGGGACAGTTTATGTTTATTGTTTTTTGTCCTGTGCATGGGCCATACTTTTTTGATTCTTTGTACACTTCAAAACTTTTTGTTGAAAACTGTTCATTTAAAATATTATAATGTGGTGTGAACTAAAATAAAATCTTAAGCTCCCCAGCTGATTGAATGGACCCCCTCTCAGTCAAGAGGACCCCAGAAATACCCTAACACTAAGTTGCTGGCCATGAGAAGGGAGGTCAGACATACCTCATCATGCCCTCTTCCCTTCTTAGAGATATCCTTTGTAACTCATTAACAGGCCTAAGGCTATGCAAGACAAAGCTTGAACCACACCAGCAGGCCATCAATTTAGCCAACAGATCTTGTGGGTCTATATCCAGTGGCTTGTTTCTAATTAACAGACTTCCCTACCTTACTTAAAACATTCCAAGCCCTTAGACAAAGCTTCATTTCTATAGCCAATTATAAATCAAAGAATCTTTAAACTCACCTATCATCTGTAAGCCCCTCTTTGAGATGTCCTGCCTTTTGGGGACAATGTACACTTTCCAGGTATTGATTTACAACTTTAAGTATTATTCTTGCTCCCTGAAATGCATAAAACCAAACTATAACCCAACCACAGTGAGTCCACTTGTTCAAGGATTCTTGGGCATGGCTCTGGGTCATGGTCCTCCTACTTGGCTCGGAACAAACCTCTTTAAATTATTTTACAGAGTTTGGGTTCTTTTCTATTGACAATGGTGACTCTGGAAATCTGATTCTTTCTCCCCCTCCCCAGGATTTGTTGTTTCAGGTTGTTGTGGTTGTTTTTGTTTATTTGTTTAGTGGTTTATCTGAAATAATTTTGTAAAGTTTGTATTCTTTGTCATGTGTGACTTCCGAAATCTCTGTTCCATTTGCTTAGTGGCTAAAGATTAGGTAGATATTTCCTTAATCACTAGGAACTAAAAATTCTTCCAGTCTTTGTAGAAGAGCTTTTGTCCATGCTGGGACACACCTTCAACACTCAGCCAGGTAGTTTACAAGTCTGCCTTAGCCTTCACTTTCTGATCCTGCAAAGCCTCAAGGTTAACGAACAGTGACAGCTTAAGGCCTACTCAGTGAGCATGTGCACAGCTATACAAATGCATGTGGCCTTCTAGTTTCCTAGAATTTGTTAGAGCTTTTCAAAGCCCTTATCCCTCAAAGTGTCTCATTCTCCAGCTTTCCTCCCAAGCATTTTGGTTAGTCTATTGTTTGCCAACTATTACCTATTACATCCAACAACAGCCACTGAGACATTTGCCTATAAATGTTTTTGACAAGTGCTCCAGAGCAGATGCTTTAGTACTGGGTGAGTTCTGATTTAGGTGAGTTAAAGCCAAGCCTTTTGAGCTGTTCTTCCAAGAAGCCACCAGACAAGTCAAAACAGGTAAGTATAATTCTTTGCAAATGAGGTACATTCTGTTGACTACCTCCTTACTCTGCCATTTTTCCAGTTGTAAGTTTTCATAAGTATTTCTATATTTGGGGTTCATTAAGCTTCTCATATGTAGAGATCTATAGTTTTCATCAAATTTGGAAAATTACAATAACTATTAAAAATTTTTGTTGTAAGGCTTATCAATAATTTACATAAAGAGCCTAAAACAACACCTTTCACATAGCACTCGACAATGAAAATTATTAGATTTGTGCCAGACACACAATGAGAAAAAGAAAACAGTGACAAAATTTGCCCCCCAGGAACTCAAAATGTATTAATTCTTTATTTCTTCCAAAAATTCCTACTTTGAAAAAATTTCCCACAGTTCCTTTCCTTCTTTTGCCTAAATGACTATATTTTCCTCCATGTCCCCTGTCTATCCACCTTTCTTTGAATAACAAGAAGTTATATCCCACTGAAGTCCCTATTCAAGACTTCCTTCTGGAAAGCTAACCCAAAATTTTCTATGCAAGAAACATGAGGTGAATGCAGGAAACTGCACCCATCTGAACCAAGCCACTTAGAAATACACAAAATTCAGACACACACAACTCAAACATCTACCAACTCTCTAATTTCACTGCATGTGTTATGAATCACATTCATCTACCTCTGATATCACAACTTTCTGTCTGATTTCAGACAACACCCCTTCCACCACTTGACAATAACTCACAGGCTGCAATCCTTATAACACCCATTTCTACAGGGAAACTTCAGGTCTTTTGTAAGGTAGAGTGATATAGTTACGTATTTCTTAACCAAGGAAGGGTTTTAATTTTCACAGGGTGACTTAGGAATGCCACAGTGGTCAACAATAATTTATGGTGAGTATGGTAGAATCAAAAGTGTAAGGCACAGTTATGAGTGTTAAGGAGCCAGAGACCAACAGTGTGGTGGCCAATAGTTACTGGTGATGGCAAAGTGCCAGTACCCCACTCTTTCTGTGGAGAAATCTTGATTATGCTTTATATTTCTTGGTCTCTGCCTATTTTCTGGGTCTGATCTCCAGCCATCCTATAGTTCCTGTCAAATATCTTATGTCCTCCCAATAAATCCCCTTTCTATTTATATTACATAGTACTAGTCTGTTATTTGCAGTCAAGAACTCTGACAAGTCCAAGAGTCATCTATTTCTAGCCCTAATCTCTGCCACACTAAAAATGATCTTGATAAATCAATTCCAAAAGGCTTAAAAGTTAAATTCATGTGTGCTAATAAATCAGGTAGATCCTTAAAATGCTTGAATAAGTATGGCCACTTTTACATTTGAAATTGAATCCCATACTGCTGTTATTTATGGAAATTAGAACTCAAGTCAGTTGGACTAAATTTTTTATCTAGCAATTTATATTTTTGAGAAATTAGGAGATTAATTTTTTAATTTAAAAAAGGTAAAAGCTAATAAAAAGCTGTGCATATTCAACTAACTGGTTTCAATATTAACTTTAAATGAAACTATTTTGCATAAAATTTGGCAAGAAAATACTTTTAACTACCTGAATTACAAACATTATCAGCTTCAGAGAACTTAATAAAAAACTTCATATTATTGTGCATTTCATGACTTCTTGCTTCTCCTTCATGTCTCATGGTTTTAAAAACACTGATATTCCAATTCTCCCAAATTTAAATTTCTATCCTTGATATCTTCCTGGCAATCCAGATTTATATATCTACCTGCTTACTTAACATATCTTCCACCCTACCTCAAAATATTCTGTTTTCCTATACTTCCACACTCTGAAAATAGGAATGCTATACCTTCAGCTGCTCAGGCCAAAAAAAAGAAAAAAAAAAAGTCCTTCTTGATTCCTCTGTTTTTCTTATATTTAGTACTCAATGCATTAGCAAATCCCATTGGTCCTATCTTTAAAATCTAGAATCTGACCACTCTCACCACTCCCACTTCTGTCACACCTTAATCCAAAACCATTTCTTAATGGCATTTCTTAATCCAAAACGCCAAAACCATTTCTCACCTGGAAAATTACAATATGCTTCTAACTGAGGTTCTTCATTTTCTTCCTTGCATCCTTTCAGTCAATTCTCAACATACAATGCAGAGTATTGATCATTTTAAATACAAGTTGTATCACATCATTCTTCTTCTTGAAAACTTCCAGTGGATTCCTGCCTCATTCACAATGAAAGTCAAAGGCTTTATAGTGGCTAAGAAATTCCTACATAATCTATCCTGTCTGCACAACTAAGGTCATTTCCTACTACTGTCTCTCAATCAAGAGTGATTGAGTCCATCACTCTGTACTCTTATCATTCCTACGATAATTTAGGCATGCTCCTACCTCAAGGCCTTTGTACTTGCTCTTTCCTGCTCCCTCAAGTCTTTACTCAGATGTCTTCTTAAACAGGACTTTAATAATTACTCTATATAAAACAGCATCTCCAGCTGGGCATGGTAGCCTACATCTGTAATCCCAGCACTTTGGGGGGCCGAGGCAGGAGGACTGCTTCAGGCCAGGAGTTTGAGACCAGCCAGAGCAACATAGCAAGATTCATGTCAAAAAAAAAAAAAAACCCAGCATCTCTTCTCCCACTCCATGATACTCCATATTCCCCTTCTCTGCCTTATTTTTCCTCCAGACTATACATTTGTATATTGCTGATATCTACCACTTAATTATAAATGCCATGAAAGCAGGAATATCTGTCTTTTTCACTGATATATATCCAATATCTGGAACAATGTTTAGCACATCATAGGTGCTCCATAAATATTAACAAATTACCATCTAACAAATAAATTACCAAATAGCCTAGGAAAATATAATGAATAATTTTGTCAATAAGAATACATTTTTTTATTTTTATTTATTTATTTATTTATTTATTTATTTATTTATTTATTTATTTATTTTTGAGACCGAGTCTCACTCTGTTGCCCAGACTAGAGTGCCATGGCATCAGTCTAGCTCACAGCAACCTCAAACTCCTAGGCCCAAGCAATCCTACTGCCTCAGCCTCCCAAGTAGCTGAGACTAGAGGCATGCGCCACCATGCCCGGCTAATTTTTTCTATATATTTTTAGTTGTCCAATTAATTTCTTTCTATTTTTAGTAGAAACAGGGGTCTCGTTCTTGCTCAGGCTGGTTTTGAACTCCTGACCTTGAGCAATCCACCTGCCTTGGCCTCCCAGAGTGCTAGGATTACAGGCATGAGCCACCGCGCCCAGCCAAGAATACATTTTTTTAAATAGCAGTTTTAAATTTCTCAAAAGAGCTGAAATTCATTAAGAACTCTAAGGGAAAAGGTTCGAGTACGTAAAAGAAGAAAGATAGCTGAGAAGTCTTCAACTTTAATTCCTAGAAGCTAAGTCATATTAACAGAGATCCATATTTTTATTCTGTCAAATTTTCATGGTATTGCAAATATCATAATTTTTTTCATATTATCATCAGGAACCTCAAAAGGGAGTAGGACATGTAAACAAGTAAAATTCACATGCTTCAATAGGTCTACCAATTTTAAATGATGTTTTGATTGTTGCATACCAGCAAACTCCAAGAGATTGTCTGGCATTGCAATAGCATAATTAACCTAATGTACTTTCCTGAACTCGTAAATCACATTCTCTGATGCCCTGAGCTCTTAGCACGAAGACCCTGAAAAGAATGCAAAATTCCCACTGAATTAACTATAAATTATTGAAAACACAAGGATCCTTTTTAAATGAATATCTTTCTCAACATAGTACATTTTCATCAAAGAATCTAATGATTTTGATTTAAAGAAAAAGCAAAAACAAAGAAAATGTTAATGTAGTTATCTTGTCAAAATTTAAAAGTCCACCAGGCACAGTTCATGCCTATAATCCCAGCACTTTGGGAGGTTGAGGCAGGAAGATCACTTGAGATCAACGTTACAGTGAGCTATGATTGTGCCACTGCACACCCAGCTCCAGTCTGGGTGAACAGGGAGAGATCTTGTCTCAATAAAAAGAAAGAAAGTCAACAATCATTTGTAAATTAGCTTTTCCCTCATTCACCAAATCATATTAGTTTCTATATGTACCATGAACTCTGCTAAGTGCTAGGATTGAAAGAGTGAACAAGACAACCAAGTCCCTGCCCTCAAGAAAATTACATTACAATTGGGAAGGAACACCCACAAATAACACAAATATTAATAAACATAAATATATGTGTTGATAAATACAGTAAAGAAAAATTAACTAGAGTAAGAGAAAAAAAGAGTAATGGGGAAAGAGTGGCTATTTTAAACAGGGTGGTCAGGGAAGCTTAGAGGAGCTGGCAATTGGGCAGGTACTTATACTAGTAAGAAAGTAGGTAAAGAGTTCCAGGCAGATGAAACAGCAAATACAAATGCCCTGAAGCAGAAATCTTGTTCAAGGAAAAGTTCAAGGCCAACATGATTATCAAGGAATGAGCAATGCTGAGAGTGTTAGAAGAAAAGGAGAAGAAATAGCCAGGAGTCAGATTATGTAAGGCCTTACTGTCATGATAAGGACTTTAAATTTTGTTTTGAAAGTGATAGGAAGGCAATTGAGGATTTTGAAAACAGTGAGATAAAATTAACTTTTGTTTCAAGGTTACTTGTACCTTGGGTGGAGGATGAAGGACTTAAGAGCCTAATTTGGAGTAGCTTCAAGAGAAAATAGAAGATGAAGAGGTGTAGACTTGTAAGTACAAACAACTCTCTTTACATTATACATTTTGCAATGAAGGGGCTCACAGAAATGGGAGAAGGGCCACCTGACAGGAACTGTGGCTTTAAGTAGAAGAATGCATTCACTGCCAAGTCATGGTTCAGAAGGAAGGCAGCCAGGAGAGTAAAGACCCCAATCCCTCTTGCCTCCCACTTTCTGATCTCCTGCTAGTGCTTTCCATTGGCCAAACTCAAAGAGAAGCCAGAAGACAAGGGAAGACAAGGTGAAAGGAGATGACAGATGAAGGGAATGGATTTTAAAGATGGTAATAGTAACAAAGACTTAGTAAGCACTTACTGTGTTCCAGGCACTGTTAGAAATGCAATACATGTACTAACAACAACCCTATGAAGTGAGTACTTTTATTATCATGTCTGTTTTACAGACATGGAAACTGGGGCACAGAGCAGTTATGAAAATTTCCTAAAGTCAAACTTTAAGTTGTAAGTGGCAGAGGAGCCAGGATATAAACCCAGGCAATCAGTTTACAGAATCCATACTTTTAACCCTTACTCCAAAATATTTCTTTAAAAGGAGATGTTTGTGTGCTGATGAAAATGATTGAATAGGATGGTAAAAATTAATTGCAAAAAGAGGAAGAAAATTATACTAACATATTTTTTGGGTAAACAAGGAGCAATCAGGACATAATCTGTCATGGATTTCCCCATTTGCCCTTCCAGTTCATCTTTCTTCCCTTATCCACTGTGCTCTGTGCTCTGGGAGGCCAACTTCAACAATCATCTAGACCAATTATCCTCTGGTATCCAATTGGGATCCACTAAGGGGAAGCAACAGTAGAAAACAAAGGAAGGAAGGGGAGAGAGAGAGAGAGAGAGAGAGAGAGAGAGAGAGAGAGAGAGAGAAGGAAGGAAGGGAGGGTTAGGACATTTATTCCCCCAGCTGTCTTTCTGTTTGGCCATGGTTTAGCAGTGGCTGTGTTCCTCTTCCTAAAGCCATAGCTTCTGTCAGGCAGCACATTAGATGATTACATCTATCTCTGTGTTACAATTAACAGCTCACTCTCCTTGCTCCTTCAGAATTCCCACTGTTTCTAGTCCCCAACTGCTTCCATCCCTGGCTGGTTCCCTTAACTCTGCCCACACTTTGGAATGTACCCTTCATTAATCTCTCTTTGAGAAGGCATTCAGGCCTTCTGTTACCTACCAGAACTCTGACTGATATTCTAACCAAGAAGAGAATTTTATCTACTTTAATAAAAGGGAAGGCAGAGTATATGGATACAGATATAGTAAAGGTGGTAGATTAAGTGGTGAAACAATGAGAAAGTTCTCTTTTGATTGTTTTTATTGTCTAAATAAAATCAGAAAGGTTGGAAGTTAATGTCGAAGGTGAGGTATATTGCATTTGAGGAGAAAGAAGGTATGAAAACATTCCCTTTGAGAATAAGAAAGTAGACTGTCAAAGTAAATATAATAGGCTTTTGGTCATAAATTTAAGGTGAAACCAATTTAACCAGGTTGTATGTATTTCTACAGCTACATTTGGCTACCTTGGTCTAGGAATAGAAGAGACAGAGATGGGTTTAACTAGAGGTTAGTTTTTGCCAGCTCATGAAGGAAACAACAAAGAAATTGAAGATATATGATGTGATTTATGTATTCTAAGTTTTGTAAGAAAGGACATGAAGACTTAGGGTAGCTAACAGATCTTAAAAATGTGTAGAACCAATGATTTAGCAGTTCTTGTGGGATCAAAGAATGATTGATGTGGGAAGTACAGAAATAAACTGGGTCGATAGGAGGTGAAGAGAGGTGGTCAGAGAGTGGAATGTTTAAAACAGATTTTAGAGTCTATTAATAATGATAAGATATAGAGCAAAACATCAGCGGATGGCTGAGATGCAGTGGGGGGAAGAAATTATTACTGGAAAGGAGATCAAGGAACTGATCCAAGGAACTAGATGGTTCACAAAGACACAATAATGACAATAATTCAAATTTGAGAGTATAAAATTATCATGTAGAATATTAGTATCCATTTTTCTATACCCTTCATTCAATATAAAGTGTCACTACTCCTCTCTATAATCACTCACATTTGCAAAAAATGTCTTTGCATAAGCTGACCTCTTCCATGTTACAATTATAAATACTCAAAGTCAGGAAATGGAAATATCCTGCACTAAATTTTTTTAATACCTGCGGAGGACCCTGTTAAATATACTAAAGTTTTCCATATTTCCAGGGCTATAGTTCTAGAAAAAGATATAATTTTAAAAATTAAATTTGTATGAGGAAAATGTCATGAAGAAAGCGAATATGTATTCTGAAAAAGTACTCAGTGGAGCCCTGAGCCCAAAATAAACAGCCTTCATTAATGGTCTTAATTAAATTAGTCCCCCTTATTTGTGAGGGATATGTTCCAAGACCTGCAGTGGATGCCTTAAACTGAGGATCGTATTGAACCTGACTGCTGTCAATCAGAACATGTTTCTGTTCGTCTTCTACCCACACTTCAGGCTTTTTCCATCTTAACTAAGCACTTATCACACACTGTGGTTGCAGCTTTTCAATTTGAGATGTAGCGGTGAAACTAGCACAAGTTTCTTTTTCCTTCACAATTTCATATAGAAAATTCATTCTTATGGTAGATCTTAGCAATGTCAGCATGTGATTTTTTTCCTTTCCTTAATAAGTCAAGAACTTTCACCTTTTCATTTAAAGGAAGCACTTTACAGCTTCTCTTTGGCATATCCAAATTTCCAGCGTCACTACTCTGGCATTTTGGGGCAATTATTAAGTAAAATAAGGGTTACTTGAACACAACACAGTGTTCAGTTGATCTGATAACTAAGACGGCTAATGAAGTGACTAAGAGGTGGTAGCATATACAGTGTGGATATGCTGGACAAAGGGATGATTCATGTCCTGAGTGTGAAATTTCATCATGCTATTCAGAAGAGCATACAGTTTAAAACTTATGAATTGTTTATTTCTGGAATTTTTCATTTAATATTTTCGAACCACGGTTGACCACCGGTAGCTGAAACCGCACAAAGTAGAACTGCAGACAAGGGAGAACGACTATAGCTCAATTAATGAAATCTAAAACTCACCTTTATATTTATAATTATTGTCCTACTTTGATCAATTGAAGAATTCTTAGAACCTTACTCAAAAAAGTCTGCAGCCACTATTTTTGGAGCATAGGCTTATTTCTGAAGTAATTGTTTACTTTCAAATGACTTTTCCACAACTCAAAGCTTTTCTGAAAGCAATATTTAATATTCAGTATAATTTGTTTCCATAAGTTCAAAAATGCTTTAAACTTTTAAGGATTCATGATTAAGCCCTTTGTAAGGACTTGCATACCCTCTGGGGTTTTTGGCTCTAAATACATTCGATGACTTGATTTGCAAATATACAATCCTGCAAAGAGAATTCTAATCTTATGGTTTTGTGAAGACTAATTATTTTCACAGTCTAATGGAGACTGAATATAAGCTAGAACCTGGGGATTGAGAAACTAGAAATCAGGGAAATGTATTATATCTGGCATATATGTAGGTTATTAGTGAAATGTTTGGAATTTCTAACATAGTCTAAGAAGTTCTGTGATTTTTGAGCAGAGAACTATTTCTGAGGTAGAGGAGACATATTTCCTTAAAAAACTCTTAGGACTGGCTCATGTAAACAAAGTAAAGTAGACTAGTGCTCCTCAATCTCTAGCTCTTCTATCTTTTGCTAGGAGCCAGAACTAAAAAGACAAAGGGAAAGCCTTTCCTATGAGACACTTGTGGGATACTTCTTTTTCCATTGCTCCGTCTTGTGGTTAATCTTTTTCATCAACACTAAATACCAAATTGAAAAGAAGTATAAAAAGGAAGGAACCAACATTGAGACCTACATGCTTCAGCAGAGTGGGGTTACAAATATAACTTGCAGTGTACCATGGATCTGCAAAGAAAATGTACTGTTCTTTATCGCGTCTATGGTTTCTTCAGCCACTTCACAAGCTCTCAAGCGCTGATTAATTGGGAAAAGTAACCATCTAATCTGGTTTAAGGTTTAGTTTGATCCAATAATTTAAATAATCCCTCTCAGCTAAAACTGCTCATTCATATAGCTTCCCTCTGACCCTGCTTCTTTCTCTCTAAAATAGTGCCCAGGTGTATGGTAGTAGACAATTCAAGAGGGAAACTTGAAGGTAGAAATAAATTGGGTACACTAGATCTACATGCTGTCCTTTGGCTTCTCTGATCCTTGGGCAAAGTCCCTGCCCACCTGTCTGGTCACTGGCCATAATGCTGTCCTCTGATACGAAATGGAAGTCTGTTTGTTGGGATCTGGGTCTATTCTTTTGGCTCAGGCAATGCTCCCAGGTACCCTACCTGGCTGACCACTCTCACCTTGGGTTCCACTGGCACTATACTCCTACACTCCTCCCTGAAGTCATGTTATAATTCCCATTCTGCCTCAGTAAACAGTCAGACCCTGCCACAAAGCCATCTCACCCTCATTAGGTGACTTCCTGCCAGAAGTTCTGCTGCCAGACTCTTAGCCCTGACTATGTCACAATATAATCAAAATGACTCAGGAAAACTAAAACTCAGAAATCCTTTGCCTGGTCACACCACACTGTACCACCAGATGTATGCTAGTGTAGGTAAATGTTACCAAGCAGCAAAGGCACCTAGCCTTCCCCCAAAATCCTAAATAGGAAGCTAGCAGATAGGAGATCAACTCCATTATCAGGGATGACTTCAATTCTCAGACACTCGCCTGATCACATTTTTCTCTCTAATGCTCACTGCCTATTCCACAAATCCATCCCCCTGGGCATGAAAAAGAGTCAGTTTTTCTTTTGCTTCTCCTACATCATATTCTCCTTCAACTCAGAAGCAGAAATTCTTGACTTTCTTATCACAGGCTGAAAGGATGGCCCCTATCTACCATGGGAAAACTATATGACAATGAGTCCTTCAGATTTGGCTGACCATGTAATAACAGGAAGAACAAAAAATTTAGAGAAACTCTCTCAGTTTAATAGCTTAAATTATTACACAGATATTGAAAAGCATCTTTTCAAACAGAATGTTTTTACTTGAATACTTAATTTACTACTTTACCAGAGCAGAAAATAGCCTAAATCTCTCATCCCTACCCCACTTTCAGGTTCTTCCTCTTCTCTGCGGCTTCTGACTCTGTTTTTCAAAGGAAACAAATTGTATCTCAATGAAACTTTGCCCTCTTTTTTTTTTCTTTTTTCCAGAATATAAGTGTTTTAAAAACAAATTGCTTTATCTCATGCAAAGCAATTTAAAAATGATTATTAATGAAGAAGAAAATGCTGTACATAAACCATCATCCTTTACTCTTTGGTTAAATAAGTAAAAACATCACTAAGGGTAAGTCTACCTATTAAGCAAGCATGTGACAAGGTGTAACAACAAATTTGTACTCAGGAAAAAGTAGAGAGAACTGGAACTCAATGCGGGTCCATCATAAGGAAGAGTCATAAAGGACCATGGAAATAAGAAGGGGTAAAAAACCTCTAATTTTATAGATTAACATATTGAGGTCCAGAAAGATCAAATGAATTGCCCAAAATTATATACCATATGATTAGAGAGATGGGACTGGACCCAGTTCTACTGACTCTTGGTCACTTCTGTCATAATGAAAGAAAATTATCCCTCAGGACTTTACTTCCGCTGAAAAGAAATTCACTCAAGTTTGAGTAACCTCTTCTCATGGGACCAGAGTTCCACCTCACGCTCTGTCGTTCTCTAATATCTTGTCCAGGTTCTCAACATCCAACTTTAGTCATGGAGCTGGAAATTGTATACTCTTGATCAAATTATTTAACTTCTCTGAACTTCAGTTCTATGTTTTTAAAATAGCATTATTGATATGCATCTTGCCAATTAGGATTATAGAAATATATGTAAAACAGATACCATTAATTTTCTATCTAATACCCATTTGCCCTTGTTCCACACTAATAGAACCCCAGTCTTGTGAAGAACAGCCATGTGCTCTTCCCAATGGCTTATGATTGGTTTAAACAAAACATAACATTTTCCTCCATTTCTCAACCTCTCTTAAGTTAGTGGTGACCCTGTAACCCAGTTCTGGTCAATGTGACATTAAAAGAAATCTGTGTTGAGAAGAAGGTGTGACACAGGGAAGCTTTTGCTTTTTGATGAGGAAAGAAAAATGACTGGGGCTGTTCTTTTCCCTTCCTGCCTGCCTTGAACACAGACACAGTGTCTAGGCCTACAGAAGCTATATCACAGTCATGAAGTAACAAACATGACAGAAACACTACAATAATTGCAGAGACATGGCAGGAACTTTCCTGAGAAGCTAATTTAATGGCAGGAACTGCCCACTTTCAGATTTCTCACATAGTAGAAATAAAACACTACTAAAGTTTTCTGCTCCTTTCAAATGAGTAATTTTCTAAATCAAACAAGAATCTCACATAGTATCAGGCACAGAGAAACATTTAGTTCTTCAGCCTTTCATTTAACAAAAATTTATTTAGTACCTATTAAGTGCTAGGCACTTAGCTAATACAAACGATATAGCAAGAAATAAGACTGCCCAGATGATTGCTCTTATGAAATTTACATCCTAGTGGTGAAAGTCATGTAATAAACACATCAACAAAATTTCTTATAATGATACATACAGTGACAGAAAAACAAGGTAATATGATAAATGTGACTTGGGGTAGGGTGGAGATAGGGAGTGAGGTGGAAATGCACTTTAGAGGCACTGAGACTTGAATGATAAGACATTAATGTAAATATCTGGATACAAAGATAATCCAGACAAAAGAAAAGCAAGTGAAAATGGCCTGGTACAGAGAAAAAGTCAGTATGGCTGGAGTATAGTGAGTAAGAAAGAATGGCCAGAGATAAGAGATAGGCAGGGGTAGTAGGGAACCTTACAGGTGAAAAGTCTAGATTTCAGCCAAGAATAATAGAAAACTCTGAGAAGATTATAATTAATAAACAGTATCTAAACATTTTTTAAACACAGTACAATAATATGAATTTGACCAGCTCAAGAAACTCCTTATGTTTTTATCTATTTAATGCAAATAACTATTTCAAAGCACTCATCACAATTATATTTATTTGTTAATGTCTTATTTGTTTAATGTAATAGACCATGAGCTCCATGAAAACAGAGTCCACATCTCTCTTGTCACTAAAACCCCAGAGCTTAATGTAGTGTCTCTTAGATAGTAAGAATTCAAATATATTTTGTCAAATGACAGAAATTTAATGAAGAACTATACTATGCCAGACACTGGATGATTTGGAACAAGTCCCTGCATTCAACAAGCTCACAGTCTGCTAAGGGAGACCAAAATGTAATCAGTTAACAATAGTACAACATAATAAGTGCTATAACAGGAATATGAAAAAATACTATGGGAACATAAGACAGAATGTGATTAATTCTGCTTAAAGGTAGGAAAAGTATTAAGCAAGTTTTTAACGAACTAATACTCTTTCCTTGAGATGGATGTCTACACTAAGAAAGAATGTCTATATATCATGTTTTTTATTTGTTTTGTTTTGTTTTGTTTTTGAGACAGAGTCTTGGTCTGTGCCTAGGATAGAGAACAGTGGCATCTTCATACTTCACTACAAACTCAAACTCATGGGCTCAAGCAATCCTCCTGCCTCAGCCTCCAGAGTAGCTGAGACTACAGATGCACACCACCATGCCCAGCTAATTTTTCTATTTTTTGTAGAGACAGGGTCTCACTATGTTGCTCAGTCTAGTCTCGAACTCCTGGCCTCAAGCAAGGCTCCTACCTTGGCCTCCCAAAGTGCTAGGATTACAGGTATGAACCACTGAGTCCAGCCACGTTCTATTAATTTTATTAGTTCTACAGTTCAATAGAACATATACTCTATTGACAACTGTTTTAGATATTATTACCATGCCATTTCAGGAATCTTGAAAGAGCTTATTCCTAAACTAATCTTTTAGAATCTTTTTTTATATTTTTGTATGTACATTAACTCCCTGAAAGTATTTCAACAATAAAAAGTGAAATTCAAGGCTATAATTTTAGTAATATTAGTATACTTGCTATAGGAAAAACTAGATGTGAAAATCTATTGTGTTTTGCTTTTTTATCAGCTACCACACGTTAGTTACAGTGATCATCATCAAAATTTCACTTTTTACGTACTTAGCAGAAATCACCAGATCCTTTCACACTCCCAAAAAGGCTTTGGCATTTCACTCCCTTACCGTATAGAGAAATCTCAAATACTATCAAAAGAAATTATTCTTTTCTTATGTCAGCTATAATATATATAGTTCAAATAATAGCATCCTTCATTTGGAAACAACTAGCCCTATAAGCATCCAAAGCACATGATTTTAGTTAAATGGTGCCATCTGGTGACATAAATCTTGCAGTAAATATACACAGTCCAGAGTCAAGAATGGCATCCAAGCCAGGTGTGCTGGCTGGGGCCTATCGTACCAGCTACTTGGGAAACTGAGGCAGGAGGATTGCTTGAGCCTAGGAGTTCTAGTCCTGCCTAGACAATACACTGAGATCTCATCTCAAAAAAAAAAAAGAGAGAGAGAAAGAATGGCATCCCATACAGAGTGTCAAATTTAACTTAACAAACACTTGATGCTGCCTCATATGAAAGATAGAACTAATCAAACACAGTATACAGCAGTTTAACAAAGAGAATTATAAGAATTATTTGAGCCACATTTTGTTAATAGCTCTTGTTTCTCAAATTTACCCTAGATTTAAAGTCTTTAAAGAGACTTAGGTCTAATGAAATGTTCTATACAAATTCTAGAGGACATTTTTTTTTGACAGAGAGGGTGTTATTCTGTTGCCAGGCTAGAGTGCAGTAGCATCATCATAGCTCACTGCAAACTCAAACTCCTGGGCTCAAGGGATCCTCTTGCCTCAGCCTCCTGAGTAGCTGACACTACAGTTGTGTGCCACCACAACCAGTTAATTTTTTTTTTTATTTCAGCATATTAGAGGGGTATAAATGTTTAGCTTACATATATTGGCTTTGCCCTGCCCATTCAGAGCTTCAGGTGTGTCCATCCTTCATATGGTGCACACAGGACCCGTTGGGTGTGAATATAACCATCCCCTCCCCCTCCCTCCTACCTGCCTGACACCCAGTGAATGTTACTATTATATGTGCACATAAGTGTTGATCAGTTAATGCCAATTTGGTGGTGAGTACATGTAGTGCTTGTTTTTCCATTCTTGGGATACTTCACTTAGTAGAATGGGCTCCAGCTCTATCCAGGACAATACAAGAGGTGCTAGATTGCCATTGTTTTATGTAGCTGAGTAGAATTCCATGGTATACATATACCATGTTTTATTAATCCACTTACATATTGATGGGCACTTGGGTTGTTTCCACATCTTTGCAATTGTAAATTTGGCTGCTATAATCATGCTAGTACAGATGTCTTTTTTACAGAATGTCTTTGTTCTCTTGGGTAGATACCCAGTAACGGGATTGCTGGATCAAATGGTAGTTCTACTTGTATCTCATTGAGGTATCTCCATATTTCTTTCCACAGAGGTGGTGCTAGTTTGCAGTCCCACCAGCAGTGTAGGAGTGTTCCTTTCTCTCCGCATCCATGCCAATATTTCCTGTTTAGGGACTTTTTGATAAAGGCCATTCTCACTGAAGTTAAGTGATATTTCATTGTGGTTTTGATTTGCATTTACCTGATGATTAGAGATGTTGAGCATTTTTTCACATGTCTGTTGGCCATTACTCTATCTTCTTTGAAAAGTTTCTGTTCATGTCCTTTGCCCACTTTTTGATAGGGTTGTGTGATTTTTTTCTTGCTGATTTTCCTGGGTTCTATATAGATTCTAGTTATCAGCCCTTTATTGGATGTGTAGCATGTGGATATTTTCTCCGATTCTGTAGGTTGTCTGTTTGCTCTCTTGATAGTTTCATTGACTATGCAGAAGCTTTCTAATTTGATCAGGTCCCATTTATTTATTTTTCTTGTTGCTGTGATTGCCTTTGGGGTCTTTGTCATAAATTCTTTGCCTAGGCCAATGTATATAAGAGTTTTTCCAACATTTTTCTCTAGAATTCTTATAGCTTCATGCCTTAGGTTTAAGTCTGTTATCCACCATGAGTTGATTTTTGTGACAAGTGAAAGATGTGGATCCTGCTTCAGTCTCCTACATGTGGCTATCCAGTTTTCCCAGCACCATTTATTGAATAAGGATTCTTTTCCTCAGTGCATGTTTTTGTCTGCTTTGTCAAAGATTAGATGGATGTATGAGGATGGTTTTATATCTGGGTTCTCAGCTCTGTTCCATTGGTCTATGTCTCTGTTCTTGTGCCAGTACTATGTTGTTTTAGTTACTATAGCCTTATAGTATAGCTTGAAGTCTGGTAAATTGATGCTTCCCAATTTGTTCTTTTTGCTTAAGATTGCTTTTGCTATACGGGGTATTCTCTGGTTTCATACAAAGCGTAAAATTATTTTTTCTATATCTGTGAAAAATGATGTTGATATTTTAATTGGGATTGCATTGAACCTGCAGGTCACTTTGGGTAGTACAGACAGTTTAACAATGTTTATTCTGCTTACCTATGAGCATGGTATGGTTTTCCACCTGTTTGTGTCCTCTGCTATTTCCTTCCTCAGTGTTTCATAATTCTCCCTGTAGAGGTCTTTTACCTCCTTAGTTAAATATATTCCTAAGTATTTTATTTCCTTTGTTGCTACTGTGAAGGGTATTGAGTCTTTGATTTGCTTCTCAGTTTGACTGTTGTTGGTGTATAGGAATGCTACTGATTTCTGCACATTGATTTTGTAACCTGAGACTTTCCTGAATTTGTTTATCAATTCCAGTAATCTCATGGCAGAATCTTTGGGGTTTTCTAAATATAAGATCATATCATCAGCAAAGAGCAATAGTTTGACCTCTTCTGCCCCCATCTGGATGCCCTTTATTTCCTTCTCTTATCTGATTGCTCTGGCTAGGACTTCCAGCACTATGTTGAATAGAAGTGGTGATAGAGGGCAACCTTGTCTGGTTCCAGTTCTAAGTGGGAAAGCCTTCAATTTTCCCCATTCAATATGATGCTGGCTGTGGGTTTGTCATATTATCATTTTTAGGTAAGTCCCATCTATGCATATTTTGTTAAGCATTCTTATCATAAAAGGGTGCTGAATTTTGTCAAATGTTTTTTCTGCATCTATTGAGATGATTATATGGTCTTTGTTCTTGCTTCTATTCATGTGGTGAATTACATTTATAGATTTGCATATGTTGAACCATCCCTGCATCTCTGGGATAAAGCCCACTTGGTCATGATGGATTATTTTTTTTTGGTAAGTACTGGAATTCAATTTGCTAGGACTTTGTTGAGAACTTTTGCATCTATATTCATAAGGGATATTGGTCTGTAGATTTCTTCTTTTGTTGCATCCTTTCCTAGTTTTGGTATCAGGGTGCTGTTGGCTTCATAAAACATGTTGGGGAGAATTCCTTCCTTCTTGATGTTGTGTAATAATTTCTGAAGGATAGACACAAGTTCTTCTTTGTGAGTCTGATAAAATTCGGGTGTGAAACCATCTGAGCCAGAACTTTTCTTTTTAGGAAGTTTTTTTATTGCTGCTCCAATTTAGGTACTTGATATTGGTCTGTTAAGGAATTCTATTTCTTCCTGATTGAGCCTAGGGAGGCTGTGTGTTTCTAAGAATTTGTCCATTTCCTCCACATTTTCAGGTTTATATGCATAGAGGTCTTTATAGTGTTCATAGATGATATTTTGTATTTCCATAGTATTGGTTGTAATTTCTCCTTTTTCATTCCTGATGGAGCTTATTAGAGTCCTTTATTTTCTGCTTCTCATTAATCTAGCAAGAGGTGTGTCAATTTTGTTTATTCTCTCAAAGAACCAATTTTTGTTTTATTAATCTTTCATATAGTTTGTTTTTTTGTTTGTTTGTTGTTTGTTTTACAGATTTCATTTAGCTCTGCTCAGATCTTTGTTATTTCTTTTTTTCTGCTGGGTTTGGGGTTGGTTTGCTCATCCTTTTCCAGTTCTTTCAGACAATTCCTTAGATTGTTAATTTGTGATCTTTCTGTCTTTTGGATGTAGGCATTTATAGACATAAATTTTCCTCTCTAGACTGCTTTAGCTTTGTCCCACAGCTTTTCATAACTTGTGTCTCCTTTATCATTTAGTTCAAAGAATCTTCTGATTTCCATCTTAATTTCCTCCTTAACACAGTAATTGTTCAGCAGAAGGTTGTTTAGTTTCCATGACTTTGTGTAGAGATGAGAGTTTCTGTTGGAGTTGATTTCTAATTTTATTCCACAGTGGTCTGAGAAGATGCAGATAATTTCTATTTTTTTAATTTATTGAGACGTTCTTTGTGGCCTGTGATATGGTCAATCTTAGAGAATGTCCCATGAGCTGATGAGAAAAACGTATATTCAGTGGTTTTTGGGTAGAGTGTTCTATAAATGTTAGTCAGGCTCATTTGTTCTAGAGTTCTGTTTAAGTCCATTGTTTCTTTATTTTCTGTTTGGAGGATCTGTCCTGTTCTGTCAGAGGGGTGTTGAAGTCCCTGGCTATTATTGTGCTGCTGTTTATCATTTTGTTTAGATCAAGTAGGAGTTGCTTCATGAATCTGGGTGCACCTGAGTTAAGTACATAAATATTTACAATTGTCATGTCTTCTTGTTGAATTGTATCCTTCACCATTATATAGTGACCACCTTTGTCTTTATTACTTTTGTCTGTTTGAAGACTAAGTTATCTGAAATCAGAACTGCTATGCCAGCTTTCTTTTGGCTTCAGTTTGCATGAAATATTATTTTCTATTCCTTCACCTTGAGTCTGAATGTATCCTTGTGGGTTATAAGTGTTTCCTGAAGACAGCAGATGTGTGGCTCATGTACATTTATCCATTCAGCCAGCCTATGTCTCTTTAGTGAGCAGTTCAAGCTATTCACACTTATTGAAAGAATTGATAAGTGGGGCAGATTTCTGTTCATCCTGTTGAATTGAACTTTGTTGCTTTATTTTCTCTCTTGAGCCATTGTGGTATCTGGCCTTTGACCTTTAGTTTTTGGATGATTTTACATTGGTGAGTGGGTATTGTGCTATCCATGTGTAACACTGTTCTGAGTACTTCTTGGAGGGTAGGTCTTATCTTGATGAATTCTCTCAGTCTTTGCTTGTCTGAGAAAGTCTTTTTCTCTCTGTTGTATAAGAAACTTAGTTTTGCAGGGTACAAGATTCTAGGCTGGGAATTATTCTGTTTGAGAAGAGTGAGAATGGGGCCCCAGTCTCTTCTGGTTTGTAAGGTCTCAGTGTAGAAGTCTGCAGTTAGTCTGATGTGTTTTCCTTTGTAGGTTACCTGCTTCTTTCACCTTACAGCTCATAGGAAGGCCTGTTTCATGTTTATTTTGGCCAGTATGATGACTGTGTCATAGTGTCTTCCTGTTTGCAATGAATCTCCCAGGAGTCCTTTGAGCTTCTTGTACCTGATATTTAGACTTTTAGCAAGGCCTGGGGAATTTTCCTCCATTATGTCCTCAAAGAGTTTATCCATCCCTTGTGTATTTTCCTCTTCACCTTCAGGGATGCCTATAATTTTCATGTTAGGTCTCTTCACATAATCCCACATTTCCTATAGGCTTTGCTCTTTTCTCTTATTTCTCTGCTTTATCTCACCCCCTTTGCGGTGTACTTGATTCTTCATAATTTCAGAGTTCTTTTGCAGATTCCTCCCCATCCGGATCAGCTGTTGCTTCTTACCTTTAGATTTTTGTTTGGATAATGACATGCCCTGATTAGTCTCTGAGCCAGTAGGTGGTGTTTGTGGGTGAGATTCGACCACACCCTTTATGATGAGTCAGTAGATGCAGTAAAAGGGTGTGCAGAAGGACCTCCCTGACAGTAGGTGGCACTTGCTGGGAGGAGCAGGCTGCACTGTTGTTTTTGGGTCCTGAACCAGTTCTTGTTCCTCTGGAGAGTCACTCTAGTGCCTCAGGTGGTGGATGAGGCCCTGGACTTCCAGGTGTGTCCTTATTCTCCACCTCAGTGTGGGCAGGTTGGAGAGTGAGTCTGAGTGGAGCTGAGTTGGGTGAGCCTGCCCTCAAGCTCCACAGATGTTTTTAGCAGGGGTCAAGGGTCTATTCTCTGCTTCTGGGCAAAGCTGCCAGAAAGGGGCTGAAATGGCCCCACACAGTCAAAAAGTCTGCATGTAGGGGTGGGCTGTCTGAGACCTGCAGTCTGGAGCAGGCCTCACTCCTTTCCACCCTCCCCTATTTCACGGTTTCTGCCAGTGAAACCATGCAGCAGGCAGGACCTCAAGCCAGGGGATCTCCCCTGACTGTGATATGAGCCTGAAGGTTCCCAGCTCAGGATCACGGCCTGAGCTGGGAGCACGGCCCTCCCATGGGAGGAGGGTTGCCCCTCAAGCACATTGCAGCTAGGACCCACTCTGCTCTGCCCCTGAAGGCATACACACCTCAGTAGACTAGTTCAAAAATATCCCTTCTATGCCCCTGGGCAATGTGATTGAGACCTGGGTATATGGGATCTATTCTGCAAGCCTGTCCTGTGGGCCCCAGAGATCAATCCCTGACCCTGCCAGGGAGAAGGGTGCTGACCTCAAGTCACCCACAGGGTGCCCAAGCTGGAACAATGGCTCTCCACCTCGGGTTTTGCCCCACTCTGCTGGAGTCACCAGGCAAGCAGCACCTGGGAGGGCCGGAGGGTAGGGATCTCACAGTCAGAGTACCCCTTGATCTACTGCAGAGCCCCAAAAGGAAAAGTCCTGTTCCCTGAAGATGCCTCCGGGTGGTGGCTAAATTGTCTCTCTCACCAGCAGCAGGTAAAGCAGGGGAAAGGGAGAATGAAGCAATATGGTGCCTGCTGATCGATTCGGGTCTGTGGGGTGGGAGGTGCCCAAGGGAGCTCGGAGCCTGTCCACAAGAGACTCACTGCTCACTGGCAGCAACCATCTCTGGTCTGGTATTAGCAGGTCTCTCCAACAACTCAGGAGCCCACCAACAGTCTAAGATGCAAGGGAGGGGAACTTTGACCACTCCACCTACCCACGTCACTGGTCTCTAATCCTCTCGGGTTTATACCCTACTGATGCCTTTCTCCTTCCAGTTCTGCTCTGCAACTTCTTCCCATGGAGTCTACTGCAGTTTCAGGTACCCTTCCTTCTGACCTTCACCTGATCCTGTATTTTTCACTTTCATCTAAAATCTATCTTTCTTGCAGAGACACTCTGGCTGGTGGTTTTTCTCGTCCGCCATTCTGCCCCTCCCCCCCCAGCTAATTTTTTATTTTTTATAGAGACAGTATCTCATTATTGCCCAGGCTGGTCTCAAACTCCTGGTCTCAAGCAATCCTCCCTTCTAGGCCTCCCAAAGTACTAGCATTATAGTCATGAACCATCATATCTGCCAAAACATTTGCTGCTTTTATTTTTTTACTTTCTTAGGGTCTCATTCTCTTGCCGAGGCATGAAGGCCATGGTAACATGATAGCTCACTGCAGCCTCGCACTCCTGGGCTCAAGAAATATTCCTGTCCCAGCCTCCCGAATAGCTGAGGCCACAGGCATGAGCCACCACACCCAGCCAAGAGGAC
Organism: Lepilemur ruficaudatus; assembly: GCA_963574885.1. Classification (NCBI taxonomy): domain Eukaryota; kingdom Metazoa; phylum Chordata; class Mammalia; order Primates; family Lepilemuridae; genus Lepilemur; species Lepilemur ruficaudatus. The sequence continues at coordinate 23,648 of CAUYRT010054690.1, forward strand.
ATTTTAAAAGCATAAATATCAAGAATATATTGAACCCTATTCCAGGAGATACATTTTCTCTCTCTCCTTTGGACATCTTGAATTAGTATAATTTTCAACACTTCAAATGTCACTTCCTTAAGAAAGCTTTCCCTAATTCCACTGCTAAAGTTAAGCCTTTCACTCATAGCACCCTCTACTTCTCCTTATCACACTTACCACAGTTATAAATATTAACCATTGCTGCAATTTTATTTAATGCTTATCTCCCCAGAGTGTATCATAGTGCTTGGCACAGTGTTCGATAAATATCTTGTGAATGAATGAACATGTGGATGGATGGGGAAAATGTCCTTCTCTATGCTCTTCTTCTCAAATCCTATCAGTGAAAAGACTCAACTCAAGTTTACATTTTACATAACAGCTTCCCTAGCAACAGCTTCCCTAGTGATCCCATGCTTCTTTGAACTCCTACAGCACTTTGGTCTAGCCCCCAGAGTGTAGTCCTTGACTATATGATGTCTTGTACTTTTTTTCATGTATGGATATTACCTTCCCAATTGACCTTAAGTTCCTTAAGGATACAGATTTGTTCTTAATAACATCCATCTGCATAACTCTATGTAAATACTTTCTAAATACTTTGATAATTATCATTATTCAATTGCAATAACTAGAACACCTGTATTCTTTTTACTTAAATGAGTATTACAAACAAAAAAGTAGGAAAATAATAGACCTTAGCAACTAAGAATTTAATGTACACTGTTTTGACCAGTCAAGACTAATTAGAAGGTACCTAACATGTAACTTGCTTGTTTCACTGGAGCACATGCTTTGAGGTTGTGAGTGGCAGCAAGAATTACCTAGTGAATGTGTCTCTCACATGTGACCCAACAGCCCAACAGCAGCATCTCAATGTAGCATGAGATTGTGTTGTCTATTCATAGTAACATAGGTAAACATTATCATTAAGTATCCAAAGGGAAAAAAATCACTTAAATGTTTCAGATATACTATTATATTTTGAAAAGAAAATTAGATGCCATAATGATATTTGTTAATTTATGGATTATCAAAGCATTCATGATATATAAAATGATAAAGATTCACTATACTTGTTAAAGATTAAAGCAAATCTTGATAAAACTTATGAATAAATGCCACTGTCATACTCTCCCAAGTTTATTAGTAATATTCACGTATTATATTAATTTCCTTGAAAGACCAAGTATCTAACCCTATATAACATATATTCTCAAACTTTAACACACCTCAGAATTGCCTGGAAAGGTTATTAACACACCATTTGCTGAGCCCTACTTCCAAAGTTTCTGATTCAGTAAGTATGAGGTGAGACCCTAAAATATGCAATGCTAACCAAGTTTATAATGGACTAATGCTGCTGGTCCAAGAACCACATTTTAATAATCTCTGTTTTAGAGACTTAGAGCCAAACTGCTCCAAATTCACATAACTATATGGGCCTTCACACTTGTTATCATTTATAAAAAAAATCCTTTACTTCCTTATGATCAGTTAATAAAAAATATACATTATGATTAAAATTAAGACCAAAATAGCCATGATGTTTTTATATAGATGTTACCTTGAAATAAACATATATTAGAATTACTATAATGGGAAAATATGAGTTGGGTTTTTTTTAACTCAAACTAAAATGTGATAAAATTCTTATACATATTTCCTTTGTAACCCTTATCACCATTATAACTAAATAATTAATTGCTTGTTTAATGTCTCTTTTACCCCACTTGATTTCATTCACTTGATCATAAGGATAAGGACTGTCCTCTATTCACTATTATATTCCTATTGCCTAGCACAGTGTCTAACACATAACAGGTATAATTATTAAAAATAATTAAAATACGATATTAATTATATTTTAACTTTTATATTTAATTTTTAATATAATTAAAATAATTATATTTTAACTTTTATATTTAATTTTTAATATAATTAAAATAATTAATTATATTAATTTTAATATAATTAAAATAACTTTTATATTTAATTTTTAATATAATTAAAATAATTTTAGTATAATTAAAATAAATGGATAAAAATCTATTACTGTTAAAGGCCTATTGTTACTATTACAGGTCCACATTCTGGCAGCATAAAATTTAATGGGGGCCAGGAATGGTGGCTCACACCTGTAATCCTAGCACTCTGGGAGGCCAAGGCAGGCGGATCGCTCAAGGTCAGGAGTTCAAAACCAGCCTGAGCAAGAGTGAGACCCCATCTCTACTAAAAATAGAAAGAAATTAATTGGCCAACTAAAATATATATAGGAAAAATTAGCCAGGCATGGTGGTGCATGCCTGTAGTCCCAGCTACTGGGGAGGCTGAGGCAGAAGGATTGCTTGAGCCCAGGAGTTTGAGGTTGCTGTGAACTAGGCTGACACCACGGCACTCTAGCCTGGGAAACAGAATGAGACTCCGTATCAAAAAAAAAAGTTAATTAGATATAACCCCTCACCTCAAGCTGCTCACAGCCTATTAAAGGGGTAGAAATACATTCAATTTATCATAAGGCAATGTGGTAAGTTCTTTATAGTAACATGAACAAAATGCTAAGAGACAAAATGCAAAGGCTGGTTAAAGCTGCTAGCAAGTAGGGATGTGGTAGAAGGCTTCTATAAGGAGATGACAAATCCCAATGTGTAATACATCTGCTATATCATTCCTATTGCTAGTAATCTCGAGTATGCATAAGGTTCTCTATTAAGCTTTATGAAAATGAAATGTATTCTATTCTAACACAAAGTGTGATATGTAAGGTTTAACAGCCTCTATAAAACAGGATGAGTGTTTTTCTAAGATTTTGCTACTGGCAGTTTTAAAGGAAGTATCATTTTACTGCCTGTTCTCTTCTAAATCTTTCCAAAAAATTCCCCCTCAAACACTGTAGAGAAATAAGACAGAATAAATTCGATAAACAAGGCTAATAAGATTTTAGAAGGGGTTGAAATCTGTGAAATATGTATGTAGTTCTTTCCACACTTATAAGTAATGACTAAAGAATAACACATAATTTTCAGTAAGTTAAAAAAACAAAGAACATCTGTGTTACCATCTAAAAATGAACTGACCTATAATATTATTAAAATAGTTTCCACAAATAATTATGGTGGCAATATAGATATTTAAATTTTCAAAGTGAACCTGGAAGAGAAGTACAAAAATAATAAAAACGTTCCATCTTGCACCTTCATTGCCTAAATGAAGAACAAATAACCCAACAAAATGCTTTGGAAATCTGAATGTTTTAGCTACTCTAAATAAAAGAGAGCTAAATTAATCTGTAAAATATTATGGAATTACAACTCCATCTAAATGTGCACCTTCTAGCATAATGCTGTTTTAGGTTTGTTTTGTTTTGTTTGGGTACATAATAAACACTATTATTATTTCAATTAGCTATTCTAAATAAAAGACCTAAATTAATTTGTAAAATATCATGGAATTCCAATTCGCTTACATTCAAATTCAGGAAGGTATTGATATTTTAATCATCATAAAACTGCCATTATCCATTGGATAAATTTTTTCCTTGGTACTACCACAAGATGTCACCATAAGCCTAACATCTAAATGTGTAGTTTCCAGCATGTTGCTGTTTGGGGGTAGAGGGGGGGGGTGCTTTGCTTTGTTTTGTTTTGGTACATTAATGAACATCGACTGGTAACTTTTAAAAAACTAAAGTGCCTTTTTCCACTGTCAGTTACTGGAAAACAGAAAATCAAAACAAATAATACAAGGTCTCTAGAAGTAAGAAAGAAGAAAATTAAACAGTACATTTTCCATGCTTATCAGATATCCTGCTATTTACCATAAAAGCAATGTATCTCACTATTGGATTTTATATTATTTCACTTTCTTCATTTTAAAAAATTTCCAAAATGAACATATATGTTACTTTCATAGATAAAGTTATATTTTAAAAATTTAAAAAACATAATATCTTTGCTATCACCTTCTACCATGTTATCACAGAACTTATTTATAAAATGCTTTTATGCACTGCAATAGTGGTAAGTTATGTACACAGAATCATGGTCCTTGGAGATATACCATCCAAAACATACTCCTTTTTTTTTAAAGCATAAGATGAAGTCACATCATTTGATCATTTGATATGGTACAAAAGGAATTCATTTTATAATGATGCTTTTCATCAGCAGAGGATTTGGTTTCCTGGTCACAGGTAAATATTACAGCACATTCTGCAATAATAGTATTTTTTATTATTCATTTGTGTTAGTTTTTCTTCATTATCATTCTCTTCTATTTCTGCAGCTAGTTGAGAGTCATTCAAGGTATTATTTCAATGTACTGGCTATCTGACCATAGGTGAAGCTACTACCTTTTATTACTTGTGAAAAAAAGGGTGGGGGGGGGATTTGGTTTAAAAAGAAACAAATTAGAGACCATAAACAATGACCTATTTATCAATACCTCCCTATCTATCCTTTTATAAAGATATAAATCCCCTTTAGGATGCACAAGTCTACATGGCTTTTCTTCTTTTGTGTCCTTAAAGGAAATACACACTGAGACCACTCAAACATTCAATTATAATAAACCAGCAGTCAGTATTTAGCTACCCACATCGAATTCAGTAGAAAGTTATGTTTCATTGTATAACGTTGCTCCATTCTTTGCACTCTGGTTTATCCCAAAATGATTTTTAAAGACCAGCCAAAGCAAATCTATCCATTCAAAGCTGGGCATTGGGATTACTTACATAACAGCTTTTTACAGATTATTGTTGCCTCTCATTTTATTAGAAAAATTCAAACTACACTAAAGGCTTTAAGCCAAGATAACTATCATTCACTTAAAATAATGGCAAAATGCAATTCTTTGTCACTCATTTGTCTTTTTATTCTAGGTAATGGTGTTATGTTATCAAATTATTACATTACCAAAATGTAGTAAATCTGAATCATCCAACAATACCCTTCCTAAATCAAGTTCTAAAAAGCTCAAGTTCTCAAAAGACTTAGCCACTCTTAATGAAACATATTATACAAATCCATTTAGATACATTGCCATTTAGTTAATGGCCTTTTACTAATTATCAACTAGATGACACTATTAATTTTTAGTTAGGAATTTTTGGTTAAAAAATGTTCTCTAAAATACCATTCTCTAATGACAGGGTTTATTTAAATTCACTAAGACTCCATTTAGAGTTGTTTTTATTTAATACTAGCTAAGATGATTATAGTTATTTGTTGTCATTAATGTTTGCCAGCCACAGAATAGTTTTTTAAAAATTAATCCACAGGCAAAATAATCCTATGAAGGTTTTTACTTCTATTTTTATTCAATAGACTGATTTTCAAATTTTCAAAATTTAATGGCTTTTAAAATTATATTCAAACTATAAAGTTGGGGTTTTATCAAAAACTGTAGATATTTATAATGAAAACATATTTTCAAGATTAAGCTTTATAAGTTCCTATTTTTAGATTTTTATATAAATAATCACCAGACCTGAAAAAGCAATGGAAATATTTAGTAGACTAAGTTATTTCTTTAAAATGTACTATTTAAGCCCAGTAAAATATATAGTATATAATTGATTGGGTTTTTTTACTTGTTTAGTTAGTTGGCTGTTTTTGTTTGGGGAAGTATTTGTCTATTTATATCTTTTGCTAGTTTATCTCTTAAAATACAATGAAAAAAGAATTAAAAGCTATCTATTTGCATAAATGCAAAATATATGTATATAAAGATATACATAAATAAACCATATCCTTGACTTTCTTCACAACCTTTAATAAATAAGAGAACATAGGTTGAAGATTATATGGTTAGATTCATAACAAATTGATAATAATGTCAAAGCATTGAGATTTTCATCAAAAAACTTTTTAACTCTGAATTATAAACTTTCCTAAGAGAAATAAGATGAAAAGAGCGTTTGTTTTATTTTTGTTTTAAGAAGAGAGTAAAAACAGAACTTTGATTCTGAATAGAATGTGAATGTGACCCATCATTTTTGTGTTAGACAATTCTTTCTCTAGAGTAATGCAGCTTCCTTCTCTAGCATATTTGTCATCAATTTTTGGAAACAAACTACTCAGGTTTTTTTCTGTGTAAACTTTTCTTCCTATATAAAACATTCTTTCAATCTTTACATTTTTCAATAACCTATACTTTATTTCTATTTTATAGCAATTCTTTTTTAGGTTAACCTTAAAAAAGAAAAAGGGAAACTAAAAAAAAAAAACCAAAAAATAAATAAATCTCTTTGCTTATTAAAGAAAATTATCCCAGTTTGAAACTTGGTTAACATCAGGTTTTTTGGTTTTTTTGACCACATTATTCAAACTATTAAGCCCAATTCTGACCATTAAGATGATAAATAATGTAACACATACCTAGCAAAGCTTGAAATAAGCTGCTCTTAAAGATACCCATCACCTTTTTAACAGCAGTTTTCAACAGCTGCTCCTCTGGTTTCCTCAATTTTTTGCAGTATTCTTCCAGTAATAATAAAGCTCGGTCAGTATCTGAAAAACATGAAATTAACATTCTATCTCATGATCTCAGTAAGCTAATTAACTATTCTTTAGTTGTGCTCCTAATTTCATGACACAAAATAATTTAGTAAAATAATCATAAATTCTATAAACTAACATATCAAATTGATAATTATACTCAACACCTAATTGCAATAACCACTTTTACTTCTACAGTCTTGTCTTCCAAAAGAATCTGCAACTGTGAAACAAAACAAAACAAAGAATGCAATGCTGGCCAGATGTTCAGATTAGATGTGATTCTCTCCCGTTAGAAAAACTATCTTAGACCCCAAAGGCAATCACAGCAACAACAAAAGTAAATAAATGGGACCCAATCAAACTAAAAAGCTTCTGCACAGCCAAAGAAACTGTCATGAGAGCAAACAGACAACCTACAGAATGGGAGAAAATTTTCGCATGCTACACATCTGATAAGGGGCTGATAACTAGAATCTATTTAGAACTTAGGAAAATCAGCAAGAAAAAA
>CAUYRT010054697.1:0-17209 GCA_963574885.1 Lepilemur ruficaudatus
AGTTAAAACCAATTTGATGGTGAGTACATGTGGTGCTTGTTTTTCCATTCTTGGGATACTTCACTTAGTAGAATGGGCTCCGGCTCTATCCAGGATAATACAAGAGGTGCTATATCACCATTGTTTTTTGTGGCTGAGTAGAATTCCATCGTATACATATACCACATTTTATTAATCCACTCATTTATTGAGGGGCACTTTGGTTGTTTCCACATCTTTGCAACTGTGAATTGTGCTGCTAGAAATATTTGAGTGCAGATGTCTTTTTCATAGAATGTCTTTTGTTCTTTTGGGTAGATACCCAGTAATGGGATTGCTGGACCAAATGATAGCTCTACTTGTATCTCTTTGAGGTATCTCCATATTGCTTTCCACAGAGGTTGCACTAGTTTGCAGTCCCACCACCAGTGTATGAGTGTTCCTATCTCTCTGCATACACGCCAACATTTATTGTTTTGGGACTTTTTGATAAAGGCCATTCTCACTAGAGATAAGTGATATCTCATTGTGGTTTTGATTTGCATTTGTCTGATGATTAGAGATGTTGAGCATTTTCTCATGTTTCTTGGCCATTAGTCTATCTTCTTTTGGAAAGTTTCTGTTCATGTCCTTTGTCCACTTTTTGATAGGGTCGCTTGATTTTTTCTTGCTCATTTTCCTGAGTTCTATATAGATTCTACTTATCAGCCCTTTATCAGATCTGTAACATGCGAATATTTTCTCCCATTCTGTAGGTTGTCTGTTTGCTCCCGTGATAGTTTCTTTGGCTGTGCAGAAGCTTTTTAATTTGATCAGATCCCATTTATTTATTTGTGTTGTTGCTGTGATTGTCTTTGGGGTCTTCTTCATAAATTCTTTGCCTAGGCCAATGTCTATAAGAGTTTTTCCAACATTTTCAACCATCATAACCTATGATGGTTATCCACCATGAGTTAATTTTTGTGAGAGGTGAAAAGTACAGATCCTGCTTCAGTCTTCTACATGTGGCTATCCAGTTTTCCCAGCATGATTTATTGAATAAGGATTTTCTTCCCCAGTGTATGCTTTTGTCTGCTTTGTCAAAGATTAGATGGCTATGTGAGGATGGTTTTATATCTGAGTTCTCAGTTCTGTTCCATTGGTCTATGTCCCTGGTCTTGTGCTAGTACCATGCTGTTTTAGTTACTATAGCCTTGTAGTATAGTTTGAAGTCTGGTAAATTGATGCTTCCCAATTTGTTCTTTTTGCTTAAGATTGCTTTTGCTATAAGGAATCTTCTCTGGTTCCACACAAAGTATAGAATTATTTTCTCTATATCTATGAAAATCAATTTTGGCATTTTAATAGGGATTGCATTGAATCTATAGATCACTTTGGGTAGTACAGACATTTTAACAATGTTGATTCTACCAACCCAAGAGCATGGTATGGTTTTCCACCTGTTAAAGTCCTCTGCTATTTTCTTCCTCAGTGTTTCATAGTCCCTATAGAGGTCTTTTGCCTCCGTAGTCAAATATATCCCTATGTACTTTATTGTCTTTGTTGCTATTGTGAAAGGTATTGAGTCTTTGATTTGGTTCTCAGTCCTAGCCAGAGCAATCAGACAAGAGAAGCAAATCAAGGGCATCCAAATGGGGGAAAAAGAGGTCAAGCTATCTCTCTTTGCTGATGATATGCTCTTATACCTATAAAACCCCTAAGATTCTGCCATGTGACTACTGGAATTGATAAACAAATTCAGCAAAGTCTCAGGTTATAAAATCAATGTACAGAAATCAGTAGCATTCCTATATGCCCACAACAGTTAAAGACTGTTTTTTAAAGAAGTTTTAGGTTCACAGCCAAATTGAGGTGAAAGTACAGAGATTTCTCCTATATCCCCTGCCCCCACACGTGCATAACCTCCCCCACTATCTACAGACACACACACACACACACACACACACACACGGTGCTACATTTGTTACAACTGATGAACCTACACTGACATGTCATTATCAGTCAAGGTCCATGGTTTGCGTCAAGGTACACTCTTGGTGTTCTACGTTCTGTGGGCTTGGGCAAATTATAGGACCGTACAGAGTATTTTCACTGCCTTAAAAACCCTCTGTGTCCCACCAGTTCATCCCTCTCCTCTTCTCTAATGCTTTTCTTTTTCAGAGTTTTCCTGGCATTCTCATCTGTTTATTTTTTCATATGAACTTTTCAATCAAATAAATAAATAAATAGATTGGTTACTGACTAGATTTTAATTCCGATCTTGAGCAGGAAATGTAATCTCTCTTGAAATCTTACCATCTATAAACTGAGATAATATGAGTCTTACAAGATTGTTGTGAGAATTACGTGAACTAATGCAGTGAAGTGTCCTGCACAGAGCTTGGAACATATTGGATGCTCAATAAACAAATATTTCAGAAATGATTATTTCTTTAATGTTTAAATAAGCAAAAACAGAATTATCAAACATGCTGTTAATGTCATCTATATGCAACTCACTTCCAAGACACAGTTTCCAAGTGTGCATTGTATCTAAAAGTGGGACTTCCTGTGCCATTAAATGGGGACAAATACAGTGGCCCAGCAGAAACACTGAACTATGGGAGAACCACTGACAAATGTTCTAGGGATTTGGTTGAAATTCCAGGCACAGGAGGAAGGAAGAGAAAATTGTCCATACATTTCCTCTTATTCAGAAAAATATGAGCTAAAGCAGGAAGCTCAGCTCCTATTGTTGGGAGCAGCAGAGAATATCAGGGGCTGTGTGTGCTGAATATATATTTGTGTGTATTATCTTGTAAAGAGCAGCAAATTTGGCTTCATAACAGAGAGATCAAGCATGGCAAATTTACTTACATTCTTGGAGTGCATTACTGATAACACAGCTTTTCTATATATTTCACCCCTAGAAAAGGATTTAATAACCTCTTTGCTTCATTCTTTGTCTGGGTAAAAAGCAAGGGAAAAGAGTATGAGTGGATTTGATGAATTACAACTTGCCTTGGGCATAGGACAAAGCTCATTTGGTTGTTGCAAAAACAGAAAATTGGCAACTTTGTAGGTAAAAAATCTGGTGTAGCTTAAGAACCAGGTAAGCTTGTCTCCCGGCTCTCTGAAGACTTAAGAACCCCTCAGTGGGCTCCAGTGCTCACTTGGACAGGTACCAGAAGACCAGAAAGAGGGGAATATCTTGTTTGAGCAAAAGAAATAAAGACAAATGTCTGATCCTCAAGTTTGAGTGACTAGAGGGCACAGGTAGGATCCAACCCACTGGCAGAGCTTAACAATTCGATTTACTGGGGCTTAGAATTGGTTGGGTTGTATAAGAGAGTGCTAAATCCCAAAATCTTCTCCTAGCAAAACTTAACTCACCACGATTGAAACAGACTCATAATTCCCAGTGCATGATTCACCTCTGACCTCTCTGCAGATGAAGATGTGTCTAAGAACATGAGAGCCAGAACACAGGTAGGCATGGAATAATGGCCCAGTGGTGTGTGCGTGGCAGGACCCGATCCCCTGGGACTTTTTTACCAAACCTTTGCTGAAATCTCCATCCTGGCTCTTTAGGTAGCAATACTGTCCAAGCAGCCAGAAGAGAACTCAACAGACAAGCCCAGACATCATTGTCCCAGTCCGAGTTTGTCCATTCCCATGAAGGGTACTTCGGCTTCTCCTACAGCTGGAAGACTGCAGGATGAATAAACTTCCTACAACACCTCCACATTTCCAGGATTTTCCCTTTGTGGAAGGTTGGTTATTCAACTCGGTGAGGGTTAATGCCTCATGGGGTTTGAGTCTGGCTAGATCAGTGTAGTTCATGATCCTGACCACCTGTTTGAAACTCTGGGGGAGCTTTTAAAAAACGTCAGTGCCTGTGCTCCACCACTGGGCATCCTAATACAGGTGGACCAGGGTGGGGCCCAGGGCACCTGGAGCTTTTGGAAAGCTCCGCAGATGTGTCTGGTGTGCGATGACTGGCTAGAGAAAGTGCAACGGTGGGAGAGCGCCTTTAGAAGAGTCAAAGGCGGCCTCTCTCGCCAAACGTGCAAACCCCAGCCCAGGAGTTTTTGAATTGCAGGGTCATGGATATCAATTTGTTCTGTGGCTAACGAAGGGTAAAAAGACCTTTCCTGAAATTTGTACTTGGAGGCCCTGAGTGTTCCCATCTACTCAGAACTGACTAGTGCTTCTTTAAGGATGTGACCTAAAGTAAGGCTGAGCACAGAGGAAGAAATGTCAGAAAGGAAGACCACAGACTTCTAGGTCGGGGCGACTCAGTAGTTAGAGCCACGCCCATCCCCACAACTGTCCCCAGCTACCTTAATGGACTCAAAATGCAAATAGTCCCTCCATACTTACCAAGAACCCTTCCATATTCTCTTAGGGAACCTGCTCCTCTATTCTTCATACAAACTAAATCAAACATCCTCTCTTGGTTTTCCTTCTACTCTCCTGACTGTACTTTCTCTAACTCTATTGCTTCCTTTTCCTCTGTTCTTTGTGGTCCTCAGAGTTCCATCTTCCACCCACTGTTCTTCTTGTCCTATGTATTCTCCTCAGGCCATCTTTCCCGCCATATGCAGGCGGATGACTCCCACATCCATCACCCCTGGCCAACAGCTCTCCCTGAGATGTGCATCCTACCAGGCAAGCTCTCTCCCTGGATGTCCCATGACATCTACATTCCACAGAGCAAAGCAGAACCCAAAGCTTGTTTCTTCTGCCTGGGTTCCCTACTTTCGTGCAAGGTGCACCATCTGCCTAGTACCCAAGCCAAGAACCTGGCAGTCACCAAGGTCTCCTTTCTCTGGCTTCCCCTACCTAGTTCATTACTCACCAAGTCCTCTTGATTTTATCTACTAAATGTCTCTCAAATTCAACCACTGTACCTATGCCGATGCCCTCGTTCAGGCTGCCAGCGTCTTGCCTGGAATAATTCCAGTTGTCTCCGAAAACATTCCCACTTTCCAAACCTGCCTATTTCCAAGCTCTTTTCCAAACCAAGAATCAGAGTGATCTTTCCAAATCTGCTCAGTTCACTCCTTCACCCCCTTCCAGTGGCTCCCATTGTCCTCAAGGTAAAATCCACACTCTTCCACAAATGCCTCGAAGGCCTTTGTTGCCTGTCTCCTCCTGCTCCACACCTCCCACCGCACATTCCAGCCATGCAGACTGATGCCTGTTCGTCCCTCAAGACATAGCACTTTCTACTTACCACTGAATTACCATTTGCTTGCTGCTTTACTGGTCTGTCTTCCCAAGTAGATCATGAGCTCCTTTAAGACAAAAGCTAGAATTTGAAGGTGCCAGTGATCATGACAGGCTCTTCTTCAAGGTCAGAATCAACCAAGACAAAAATCAGGTGGGAACCACAGCATTAACTTTATTAGTGGGAAGTCGTATGGGGAAAGGAAGCTTAGTCCTTGCCCCATATAATTACCCCTCAATGGAAATGACCTCCCAGTTCAATGTTAGGTCCCTGAAACTATGTATACTAAAATAATGTAGAGTCATAAGGTATAAATAGTAATCAAAGTTTGATGTTTTCAAAAGTGTAGATATAGCCAGAAGTTAACCAGCCATGGTTCCCTGACTTCCTTACTGTGGTAACTGGTCACTCGTTAATCACATTGTCCTCCCTGACAGGTGTAAGGTTTGTGACTCCCCCATGACTTCTATAGATAACACTGCCACTGTAAAGCCCAAGACGTGTGCTTTTGTAGATAACATCACTATTATAAAACCTAAGACTGATCTTGGAAGTATTTTTCAGACTCCACATTTCAGAGATACCCACTGACACCAACCAGACCTGTGGATAGGAGTGGGAACGGATCCAACAGCCTTGAGACCCCTGTCCAGAAAATCTCCCAACTGAGAAGATAATCTCTGCTTCCTAACCCTGTGAGCTCATCCCCCGCCAATCAGCAGACCCAATTCCCTAGCCCTTTGCCCGCCAAACTATCTTTAAAAATCCTTTCTCAGGGACATGAATTTGAGAAATTCCTCCCATGCTCCTGCATGGCGCCTGTGATGTTAAACTCTCTCTGTAAAACTCTCTCTCTGTTAAACTTTCTCTGCTGTAACCTCTGCTGTCTTGATGTATCGGCTTCAGCAGGTGATAAACTTGGTTGGGCTGTAACATCCCCCCAACACACAGCAGGAGGGAGTCAGGGCAGGGCTTTCACTACTGGGAGGAAGTAAGAATGAGAATGCTCAGAGCCAGGATGTAAAAGAGCAGGAAAGCAGGGATGAGCTTTCCTTTTTCCAGACTTAGGGGTTGGATAAGTCAACTCCTCCATCCTGAAGAAGAAACAGCAATGGTATTAGAAAGAAGAAGGGCCATTTTCTTCCTATGAGGAGAAGGAAAACCGGGTTCCTTCTACAACAGCCAGTATGTTCACTGCAGCATGCATAGAGGATCTCACTGGGGCACGTGGAAGAGGTCCCCAAAAGTTTCACTGGCTAAATAGAAGGAGCAAATAGCTGAGGGGTTGCACAAGAAGGAAGGAACTTAATACTCTCCTTCCCAGGACAGAATGATGGTCCCCTCTCCAGACTGAGAGGATGTAATAGACTGGCTAATAAATCAGGCGACTGATGCTTCCGGGGATGTTATTCCACTAGTGAGATGAAGAGAAGAGAACCAGCTCTGCACTGTGCTTCGAGGCCAGTAGCCAGGGAAACACGGGCTCTGTTTATTCAGCCCCAGCAATGCCAGCTTTGGGGACTTGTGGCCCCTCTCGGAACTGCCATCCAGTGCAAAGGAGAGAGGCCAGCTCTGCGGCACCCACTGGTTGCTATTCAGGGAGACGGCATGCCGACGGCTCTGCTGCTTCTCCCGCTTCAAAGCAGGCATAGCATTAACTAAACCTTTAATATAGTCATTCCGGGCTGTAAATTATGTGGCCATTCTCAAAGAAATGTTTGATTTTTCTGTTCATAAATGACTTCTCTGGCTCAAAATTGAAACTGCCACATGACAAAAACTGTTTCTCTCCAGATGGGAGCAAAAGCTCTAGATTTTAACAAAAAGGAAACTGCCTAATTGTTTGGTGGTAAAATTAATAATAACAATAATAATAATTCAACACAGGCTTCCCTTCCCCCTTTCTCTGTGTCGTTTGTAGTATAAGAAAAAGCCTGACCTCGTATTCGACCTCCCCCTCCCTGCAAAGTGAAATAGACTTTGTCACGCATCCCACAGGCTTCACACACAGGGTCAAGTCCCACAAACTCTCTCTTTTTTTTCTTTACTGCTTCCCTCCCTCTTGCCTTCCCTCCTTCTTCCTTTCTTCTGTCCATTCAATAAAATTTTTGGAAGCCCTACTGTGTTCCAGCCACTGTGCAGAACCCAGTGATTTCACGGAGAATATTCCCCGACCTTGTGGAGGCTCCGTGTAGAGCCTGGAGGTTCAGCTTCTCCTCAAAGTCACCAACACCACGCTGTTCTCTCTTTCCTTCAAAGGGAAGCGCAGTTTGGAGAATAATCGCTCCTTCCTGGGATCTCACCGTGAGTTAGTCACTGTACTAGGCCATTTTATAAGGTGTAATCCTGTGTAACCTTTAAAAAAAAAAACCCAAAAGTTAGATACGGTCATCCTCATTCTATGATGAGGAAAATCAAGATATCTAGTCCAAATCACACAGTCGGTAGATTGAAGAGTGAAGATTTTTGACTTGGATTTGTGTGTATCCAAAGTCCTCGCTGGTTCCAACAGCCAAATGTGCCTCCTCTGAGACTCCAAGTAGAAGAGTGAAGGAAGGGATGGGTGGATGAGTGAAGGGAAGAAGGAATGGAGGGACAAAATATACCTAAGATGTGAACTTCAGAAAATTCCCAAGTGGTGTTCTTTGATCCAAGAAACTATCAGTAGATTCTCAGAAAGAGTAAAAAGAGGATTTCTGCGATTTCCTCCTGTCCACTGCCAAACCCCTCAAATGGATGTGTCCTTTGAAGTCAGAACACAAGCCAGAGGGCCCACGTAGAGTCAGCCAGAGAGCAAAGAGTGTTGAAGTTGTAAGAGAGGCTGAACTTGCTCAAGGAATGAGGACTAAAGAAAAAGAAGAGAGCTGGGCTTCAATCAATGGCACTGCTGTGAAGGGGTCCTGTGGTCACATGCATCTGTTCTTTCTATCTGACCCAAACTCCCCCTGGTTCCTGATGCATGGAAAAGAGCCTGCAGACAGACTCCCCAGCAGGTGGCAGAGAGGTGTGAGTCGGGTGTTCACCCCCAAAACCTGCCTGAGTCTGGTAGGTACTTGCCCGTGTGTCTTGGGGCACTGACGCTACAGGAGAAATAGGGCGTGGCACTGGGCACCCAGTACACATGGTGCAGTGCCAAGGCAGAGGAGTGCCGCTGGGATTGCTGAGAGCAGCTGGGAACAGCAGAGGCTCCAAAGGACAGAGATCTGCCCGCCCTTGGAACAGAGGAAGTCGGAGCAACAGCACACCTGCGGCACGCGCCTCCCCTCACACTCCTACCTGGGCGCTCAGAGAAACGAAAGCAAAGTCTACTGACTTGCTCCTGAGAATATATCCCCAATCCAGCCGACATCACTCCACCCCTACCACCCAAGTTTAGGTCACCATCATTTCAGGCCTCGACTCCCGCAACAGCCTCCTCACTCAGCCCTCTGCTCCCACTCCTGCCCCCTCCAGCCTGGGTCGTCAACACCGTGGCCAGACGGATCCCTTTAAGATGGGAATCAACCTGCACCCCACCACTGCCCAAATCCTCCAGTGGGTCCCTATCGTGTCCCCTCCCAGACGCCCCTCGCTCCTGGCCTCTGATTCCTCCCCAACCCTCTCTGGCTCCCGCCCTTGTCTGACTTCTCTCCAGCCACACTGAGAGTCAGTGCCGTTCCTCAGAAGGCCAAGCACATCTGCACTCGGGGCCTCCACCCCTGCTCTTCTCTCTGCCGAAATGCCCTTCCCTCGGGTACCTCCCGCTCTTCCCCCAGACTCTTCTCAAGTGGCACCTCCTGTCTTCCCTCTGCCCAATCTAGTCACTGTAAGCCTTCATCTGCCTTATTTTTCCTGAAAGTAGTTATCAGTTCCAGATGCATACTATGGGATATGTCTAATTGTTCATTGTCTGTCCATCCCTGCCTCCTCGCCAGAATGCGAGCTTCCGGAAGGCAGGTCTTGACTGTTTTCCCCCTGCCAAATTCTTAATGTCTAGGACAGTGCTGTAGGTGTCCTAAAGCTTTGTGAATGAATGAATGAGCAAGTGAATGAATGCGTGACTAAGTGAGTGAGTGAATAATTGAGTAAGTGAATAAGTGAATGAATGAGTGAATGAGTGAGTGAGTGGATGAGCATCATGCTGCACCATCCTCAACACCGGACACTCAGGGGGACAGAACAGTGGTGGGGGCTGTTCTAGCATCAGCCCCCAGGGGATTGAACGCTGGCCCCTCATGAGCCTGTGTACAAGCCGGCCCTAACCAAAACAAGCGCACTAACAAACAGCCTCCTCCCACAAGTAAAACCAACTGGAGTGCACCTTGGATCACACAGTCCCAAGGATGCTGGAGGTGTGGGGGAGGGAGTGAAGCTGCCCTCTCTAAAGCCTCCCTACCCCATCCCCTGTCTCTCCAGGTGAAGAGGGGCTCACCTCCTGGATGGGGCCTGAGATGCTGGCTGGAGCTGGAGGGTGGACTCCCCCTCCCTGGGCACACTTCCCCTCGGTCCCCTCTCCCTCCTCCCCACCTGCAGGCCATCTGGCTGTCCAGCAGCATCCAGCCCAAGGCCTACCTAGCCGGTGTCCTACCTGGAAAGCCTGTCATGCTGACACTGTTGCCAACAGGAGCCTGCACCCCCGTGACAAGACATCCCAAAGCTCATAGAATTAGCTGAGCAAGCTTCACGTGAGTTTGTTTCTCCGTGCTCTGGAAATGTCACAGTGAATCTTCTGCCACATTCTTCACCAGGCAAGTGACCTCATAGGATGCTAATTGTGAAAAGCACCAACTTTGCTTTCTCTTCCCCTCTCTCTACCTCCTGGCCACGCAGAAGCCTGTGCTCTCCCAGGCCCCCCAGATGGCAAGGAAGAAGCTTGAGGTGAAGACCTGACACTGAAACACTGACCTGGAAGCAGGGTAGGGTCTCAGGTAGACACACAGAGCATGAGAGACAGGAGGAAGCCATCCCAGGAACACACAGACCCAGCGGCATGAGAGCAGAGTTGGCAAGGTATCTGCCCATAGGCTAAATTCAACTTATGGTTGTATTTGGTTTGCCATGCACAGAATTTCTGAAGATTTTTAATTAGTCTTCAATATTTAAAAATATGAAAAATTCCCTTACAATCTGGATCTCCAGCTTCTCTTGGAACTCAGAAGGTGGGTCGTGTCTGGGCGGTTGATGACAACATTGGAACGGACGTCAGTGGTCTGCTCCTGGCTGGCAGACACATGTTCTCAGATTTGCCACTGTCCACACCTGATGGACCATGCTTGCAGTTTAGCTTGCAAATGTTAATTGCAGTTTCAGCTGCAGGGAGGTGCCTGATCCCTGTGAGACAGGATGCTAGTAATAAGTTACTAATGATGATTAAAATATTGATATTTGCAAGTAATTTACTTTTAAAACTGAAGCAAAGCAGCATCAAAGTTATCTTGGAGTCACCTCAATCTTGGTCAATTGTATTCTGATATATTTTCTGGAGGGAGAAAGGAAGGGGGAGAATTAAAATGAGGCTGTGCCCTTGGGTGTCCATGTTGTGACAGCAGCAGGGTTGCTCATGGGGCTATGTACGTAGAGAGCTGGTTTCATCCCTTGGAGGTGAGAAGGATATTCCATGAATTTCAGAGACAGAACCTGGAGGGCAGGCAGACTGGGTTGGTTGGTCTCCCATGGGAGCATCAGGAGACCAGTGAGCACAGCCAGTCCCACACTGTGAACCCAAGTTTGGAGTCCTGCAGGCTGGCTGGGTGAAGGAGCTTGCTCTATCTCAACACAGGGCCAAGCTCGTCCTTAGGGGAGTCCCACACTGGTCTGCCTGGGAAGGTGCCATGCAGCCCAGGTGAGATTAAAAAGGAAATAGGGAGAGCCTATGAGAAAGCAAAGTGGTATCTGCAAATTGAGGTCCTACGGCACATAAGGGCAGGACAAGGGCCCCTGCTCTGTTGTCAGCACGCAGTCCTGTCCCCACCCTGCCCATCCCATCCCATTGACCTCTGTCTCTCCCGATTGGCCTGAACTCTCGGGGAGAAGGGACAGACGTCTGTATCTCTCTGCATCCATCTGCCCCCCAGTCCTGTGAACATGCCTGGCTTCTAATGAGCCCAAGATAAATGTAAACCTACTCTTCCCGGGTTCTTTTCCTGGGACCTTAACTCACTAAATTTAAAATAACTAAACTGCTGGCACAAGAGCAGTCTGCTGTTCCCCTTTGAGGCAACCTCTTTGAAAGAGTTGACTAGACTCACGGCCTCCAGTTCCTCTTCTCCCCTTGTCTCTTAAAGCAGCTCTAACTGGGTTTTTGCCCCAATCCTTCCATTGAAACTGATCTTGTTGAGGCTATTGCTAAATGCAAAAGAAGTAGAAAGAGCAGTTGGGAGCTGGTGGGGAAAACGGACACACAGAGGTTTTGCTCTTTAAGACGGAGCAAGCACTAGCGTGAGGGCACTGGAGAGGGTGAGGATGATGCTGTAAAATGTGCGGGAGAGTCACTGCTGTGCTGTGGAAGAGCAGGGGAGGGGGCGGAATGGATGTGCAAGGGCAGGGTTGCCTTGTCATGGGAGTGCAGACGGCTCATCCAGAGAAACAGGCCAGAAGGCAGAGCATATGGTGCAGATGCTGCAAGTAGCTGGATTTGGCAGTAGGAGTTTGAGGAAACCCTCTTAAGACCGCTTCATTGTCCCAGTGATGCAGGAGGCAAGGTCACCCACTGAGAGTGTGGGCGGGCGAGGAAGTTTGAGGGATTTCGAGGTGAAAGAAGAAGGTATAAAACAGTCATCTGAGACAGGAGAGTGGATGAATTAGGGAAATATTGCTGCTAACAGCGTTATGTTTGTAGTCATGAGTCAAAATAAAATGGAATCGGCTCAGGTGGTTTTGTTTTTGTTTTTCTCCAGCCACATTCGGTGGCAAGGGTGCAGGCATGGAGGAGGGAGGGTAGAACAAAGTGAGATGCGCGCATGAGTTGAGGGCACCTGCAAGGAAGTGAAATAATGGTTAATCGTGGAATTTAAACCAGGTGAGGAGGGAAGTGATACCATCATGGTGGTGTGGGCAGTGGGGGAGATCGGATCAGTAGAATGACTGTCCCTGTGAGACTGAAGGATTTTTAGAGTTGGACACTAAATGTAGTGAGTTGAAATGTAGGAGGTGGCAGTCAGAAAGAATTGCATAAAATACAGATTATGGAAGGTTGCAATTATTGGTGATGACGAGTTCCAGGATAAGGCCTCGGGAACAAATGGCCAAGGTGAGGTGGAATATAAGCTCAATGGAGAAGAGGAACTCAAGAACACAGAAAATTATCCACAGGTATGTGGAAATCACCAAGAATGAAGATGGGAGTGGTGTTGGGGAGAGATAGCCTTACGGAATATGAAACTGTCAAGAAATGCCAGAGATGTCTATGGCCATACCACCCTGAATGCACCTGATGTGGTCTGATCTCAGCAGGTAAGCAGGGTTAGGCCTGCTTAGTACTTGGATGGGAGAAATGCCATAGACCTGAGGGCTTGGTCAAGGAATGCAGCACGGAAGGAAGGGGCGGGTCTGATGCTGCTTGCTAACGTGAGAGTGAGATGGGGGTTGCAATGAAGGTGGGGGGAAGACCAGGAGGCCCAGAGGCATGAGGGAGGGTGCAGGAGACAAGCTAGTCATAACTTAGAGAGTTACAGAGAAAACTGCCCACGAAAGCATGTTCCCACTAGAGCGAGAAGAAAAGGTGACTACCCAGAGGAGAGACTGCAGACATAGAGGATTTTGCTAATGATGGACCAGGTATTCTGGTGGTCACCATGGATGGTCTCCGTGAGTTTGGGAGAGACAGGACATGTAATGATGAGTGTGTAGCACCTTTTGGGCACTACTGGGCTAAGAGATACAGTAACTGGGAATCTGGGACTTTGTATGTGGTGGACATGAACAGAGACAAAGGAGCAGTGAGATTTGTCATGAAGGACTCAAGACAACTGGTAGTGTGGGGCAAAAGTGTTGAAGCACAGAGAGAGGTGGGTGTCTGGGGCTGACCCTGGACTCTACTGGGGGTGAGGAGGTTTGGAGAAGCTGAGTCTTACTCTGGACTCTGTAGGCCCCTTCCTGATCCTTGTCAGGGGTGTGTAGATTTCTTGGGGAGATGACGTCTTAGGCCCACTGCATGGGTCTCACTCTTGACTGCTGTTGAGGGAAAGGGCAGCCTCGCCACCATTTCCTCATATGAAAAAGAGGCATACTTACAACTGTAAAAATTATTATTACATACCTCATGTAAAAATAAATGCAAAAAGAATGAATGTAAAAAGTTTGGCACAGGATAAAGACTTCTTCTCAAGTTTATAAAAATAAATGTAATATTAACCAACGGAAGAGTTATGTTTAGTGAGAAAAATGTAGAAATGAGCGGATCACGTGCTAAATGCTCGCTTGTCCTAGGTCTACATTTGGAAGGTCTAACAGCTGGGCCTCCATCAATAGACTATTCTCCAAATGAAGCTAATCAAAGTGCCCAGGAGGAATTAATCGGCCTCTGTAGGACTGGTCTAGGAACCCATACTTTTTAAGTGACATAGATTCCAACTGGTGGCTTACTAAATCTTGTTGATTGATTGGGAAGGAGAGAGGGGCTGGAGCCCAGCTGACGGCTCTGTATCGATTGTGGCTTTTAGCCAGGTTATTAAGTGGTTGGAGTAGCGGGTTGTATGGCAGAGTCCCATATTCCCTCTCCACCTTCCCCTTCCCCGACATTTCAGTTGAAATCACAGCCTTTCCCAAAAGGATATCAGCTCCTGTGGACAAAGGGGCTGAATGCATTAAGCCAGACAGGCTTTACTGCACACATCAGATTTTCCTACGCTGTGTCGGGGGTCTGGCCTGTACTCAGAGCAGCTCACCTCACTTGGAAATCCGAGAGGAGTACAGGCGCCCATGTGGCTTGGGCATTTTGAGAAAGAGCAAAAGAAGTCACCTTCAAGAAGGATTCAGTGGATCTTTGGCCCTCAGGAGTGGGGAAATTAGGGTGAGCAAAATCCTTCACCAACTCTAGGAATTCCTTTTTTCTGGATCAGGAGGAAATAAATTAATCTATGGGATTTTTCCTCTGAGTAAATCCAGCTTCTATCTGCTTTGCATTGATAAAATCTATCAAGAAATAACTAAATGAAAGGGCCAATGTTATTGAGTATGAACTAAAAACTGGGACTGGTTTGGGCACATTGGTCTCTTCATGAGTCTATAAAACTAAAATAATCTCACATTCCTCCTCCCATAAAACGTGTAAGCTCAATGCCTCGTCCTGTCAGATGGTTCTGGTGTATCTGGATAAAAGAGGACACAAGCAGATCCTCTCCTGTAACTGCGGAGGGTCCCAGGTCTAGATTAGCAGAGCTATAAGTGCATCTTACCCACTGGAGATGCTCTTGGGGAGTAAGAGCTGTGCTGCAAGAAGATGTCTCGTTCTCTGAGTGTAGGGATGTGGGGACATGATGAAAGTGGTGCACACAGGGGGCTGTGGGTGGGACCCGTCCCACCCGAGAGAGGGAGTGAAAACACAGCACAAAGGAGAACCCTTCTCCAAGCACCTGCCTTTTTGTCCCAGTTGAAAGACTCCTTGACCTTCAAATGTAGAACAGTCACTTGTAGTTAAGTCCCAACTCCGTTCCTTGTCATGCTGAGTCCAGCCATCGGAAACTCCTTCTCAGGCCCAGAGGTTCCCGTGGGAGGGAGGCGATAACACCCTAGAAAATCAACAGATTCAATAAGAGAGAAACGCACTGGGGTGGACCTAAAGGTGGGATCTCATGATAAAGCCCTGGATATTTCAACTGAACAGTCTCCCCTTTTTCTCCCTTTCTCCAGGGAAAGATCCCCAGTTATTTAGCACCTCACAAGCCTCTAGGAGTTAAGGATGTTGGGAACAGAATCTAGAATGATTGAGTAACTGCTAACAAAGGATTTGAGGAGGAGACAGTGAGCAGCCGAACCCGTTAGGACAGTGCTAAGTGATGGATGCTCGTGGTTGAGTGCGTGCCCACCTAGCTTCCTTTCATGGCAGGTGGTCTGATTTCAGAGGTAACCTTTCCATTCTTACAAGAGAATAAGGATTAGAGGTACAAAGGTCCCCAGGGTGACCACCTGCTGAGAGAAGAGAGCCTTTCAGTCACCTTTGGGTGGATGCTGGGATAGAGGCAGAGCTAAGCTGTGTCCTGCCAGGAAGGCTGAGGCCAAAGCCCTGAACAACCTGCGTCTCTGTGTACCATGCACCTGCTGGGCCAGTGCCACAGCTGTCCAGCCTCAGCAGCTTGTCATCCAGGAAACTAGGACAATGGTGTGGCTGAGAGTTACAGAGCTCAACAGACGCAGGCTGGACCAGCCCAGGCAGAGAGGAAAATCAGTAAAGCACAGGGCAAGAGGCTCAGTGGGGAGGAGAAGGGGAAAGAAGGGACTGTGTCCTTCACTTTCATATCCTCAGCACAAAATTGGCTTAAGCAATGCTGTACCAAATAAACTGGATTAACCCCCAGCTCTGACTCTATCTCTCTGTGTGAATTTGGCCATGTCTTTATATATCTCAGACTCAGTTTTCCCATCTATAAAATGGAGTTGATTTTGTGTGTGTTGGAAAATGCAAATAAAATGAAATTCGCCATTTTAACCATTTTAAAAGGTACAATTCAATGGCATTTGGTGCCTTCACAATATTGTTACAGTTATCACCACTATCTAGGTCCAGAACAGTTCATGGAAATCTTGTACCATTAAGTAGTCACTTCCCAGACACCCTCCCCCAAGCTCCCGGCAACCACTAATCCGCTGTCTGTCTCTGTGAACTTGCCTGTGTGGATTATTTCATACAGATGAAATCACACAACATGAGGCCATTTGTGTCTGGCTTCTCTCACTTAATATGTTCTCAAATTCATCTATGCAGTAGAATATATGAATAGTTCATTCCCTTTATGGCTGAATAATATTCCATTGCATGGATATAACACATTTTGTTTATTCATTCATTAGTTGATGGACATTTGAGTTTCTACCTTTTGGCTACGGTGATAGTGTTTCTATGAACATCCATGTGCAAATTTTTGTTTGAATACCTGTTTCAACTCCTTGGGGTATACAGCTAGGAGCAGAATTGCTAGGCAACTCTATCCGTAAGTGGGCTGCTGTACTTAATAATACCTCACTGCATACTTTGGTGATTGAATGAGATAATGAGCGTAAACACACTTCAAACACTACAGAAATCTATGAAACAAAACATTTTTTAAAATATATCTTTGTGTTGATGCTTCTTGAAGATGCTCAGATATTAACACTCCAATGGCTAAAAGCAGAGCCACTTTTCCTTGGAGATATCCTTCCACTGAAAAATATGGCTTATCCAAATTGTAAGAATGGACATTTCTTCATGGGGCCCAATAAAATTTTTCATTTTTTTTTAAAGATCCTGGTTTGGACTTGTGTAGACAAGTTGCCATCACTAGAAATTGATGAAGAAAAGCTGGGATTTAAACTCAGATCTATCTGGTCCCAAACTCTTCCCATTTTCTTGTCATTTACGCCAGAAGGAGTTTACACACTTAATACACATACAAGTAGAGTTTTTAAACAATAAAAGAATTTTCTATTTGTATAGTTCTTTTTGGATTACAAAGCATTTCCACATAATTCTTACAAACACAAGTGCCTCCTCAAATCAGTATTATTTCCAGATCTCTTGATTGTTTCAAAATAGTGTTTGATAAATGCTTGTTTAATTCATTCAAATAGTATTTATCAAGGGCTCCCAGTGTTCTAGGCATTGTCCATGCATCATGGACATAGAGGCAAAGGAAACATTCTCTTCCCTCAAGTAGATCACAGTCTGTGGAACAAACCAGTAGGTGGGAAAACAGTCTGATAAACTCTTTGCCCAGTTTGCTAGAGAGACACTCTGGAGGGAGGCCAGTTCAGGCTTGAGGTGAGTCTCGAAGAATGAGAAGGAATAAATGAATGCATGAACGAGTGAATGACTCAAAAGCTTTCTACCTTTAAGATAATTCC
>CAUYRT010054698.1:0-25546 GCA_963574885.1 Lepilemur ruficaudatus
GACTGCTTTGACAGAGTAGGTTTTTGAATGTAACAAGATAAGTCAACTTGAGTGGTAATATATTTTGGGAAATCAGCTCACTACAAATTGTGACTGTAAACATTGTACTGTAAATGCTTTGTAGTTTTCCCCCAATAAAAATAAATAAATAAAATAAAATAAAAAAATAAAAATATTAAAAACAGCTATAAGTAAAAGTATGTTAGAATATACCCAATATGAATATATGTTAGTTTTAACAACATACGGTGTGGGAGAGAAAAGAAGTTAAATGTAGAGATTCGCATGCAATTGAATTTAAGATGCTATCAACTTTAAGTACACTGATAAAAAGTAAGAGATCTTTTATGTAAACCTCATGGTAATGGCAAAAAATGTATATTTATAGGAGTTACACACACAAAGTGAAATCAAGCACATTAATATTAAAAAAAAAATAACAAACCACAAAGGAACAGCAAAAGAACAAAAGACAGAGACTAGAGAACTATCAGACTAAGAGAAAAGAACCAACAGAATGGCAATAGTATCTTTCCTACCAATCCTTACTGTAAATGTAAATGGTTAAATTTTAAATCAAACATCAAGTGACAAAATGGATTAAAAAAAAAAGTAAAATAAAAAAGAAAACTCAATTTTATGCTGCCTAGAACAAACTCACTTTATATTTAAGGACATACATAGCCTGAAATTAAAGGGATGGAAAAAGATATTTCAATTTCATGCAAATGATAATCAAAGAGACATGGTGTGGCTATATTTATGTTAAACAAAATGGATTTTAAATGAAAAACTATCTCAAGAGACAAATGACATGATATAATCATAAGTTGGAGTCATAAAAGGGTAAATCGTCAAGGAAGATAATATGTATATATATGTCACCAATGTCAGAGCATGTAAATATAAAAAGAAAACATTGACAGAACTGAATAACTGAATGAAGTAAAAGAAAAAAAGAGATTTAAATAACACTACAGACCAAGTAGAACTAACCGACTTATGCAGAGTATTCCATTCAACGCAGCCAAATACACATTCTTCTCAAGTTCACACAAAATTTTCTCCATGATAAATGCCATGTCAGTTCATAAAATAAATCTTAACAAATTTAAGGAGATTGAAATCATATTGTTATATATGTTCCATGGAGTACTACTCAGCCATAAAAAAGAGAACTAATGCCTCTTGTATTAACCTGGATGGAACCAGAGACCGTTCTTCTAAGTGAAGTATCACAAGAGTGGAAAAACAAACATCACATGTATTCACCATTAAATTGGAACTAATTGATCAGCACTTATGTGTGAGTATGGAAAATTACATTTACCAGAAACCGAGCAGGTTGGAGCATGGAGGAGGGGATAAGTAAATTCACACCTAACAGGTATGATGCACACTATCTAGGGGATGGGCACACTTTGACTCAAATGATACAAAAGCAATTTATGTAACCAAAACATTTGTACTCCTGCAATATTCTGAAATAAAATAAATAAAAGAAAAAGAAAAAGAAAGAAGAAATCACATCAAGCATATTTTCTGACCAAAATGGAATAAAACTAGATATTAATATGAGAAGAAAAACTGGAAAATGCAGATGTGGAAGCTGAGCAACATGTACTAGAACAACTATTGGGTCAAAATCAAAAATCAAAAAGGAATTTAGAAAATACTTCAAGTAAAATGAAGATGAAAACACAATATAATAAAACTTATGGGATGCAACAAAAACCATAGTAAAATAGAAGTTCATAGTGGCAAATTCCTATATTAAAAAAATAAAGATCTCAAATAGCCTAACTTTACACCTGAAGGAACTAGAATAATAAGAAAAATCTTAGTACAAAATTAGCTGAAGAAAGAAATAACAAAAAGCAGAAATAAATGGAATAAAAAACAATTAAAAGTCAATAAAACTAAGAGTTGGTGGGTTTTGAAAAAAAGATTATGAAAATTCACAAACTCTTAGCTAGACTAAGAAAAAAAGAGAGAAGACTGAAATAAAATCCGTAGTGAAAGAAAAGATATAACAACTGATGCCACAGAAATAATAGGATCATAAGAACTTACTATAAAAAAATTATACTCCAACAAATTAGATAGCTTAGGAGAAATGAATAAATTCCTATAATATACAAACTATCAGGCTAATTCATGAAGAAATATAAAGTCTGAACAGGCCTAGAACAAATACAAAGATTGAATAGGTAATCAAAAGTGTACCAACAATAAGGACAAAATAAATGCTCAGTACTCAATGCTTTAACTAGTAAATTTCACCAAACAATTAAAGAAGAATTAACTCCAACCTTTCTCAAACTTTTCCCAAATAATTGAAGATGAAGGAACTGATTTTATAAGGCAAGCATTACCCTGATAGCAAAGCCAAAGAAAAAACAAAAAAGGAAAGCTACAGATCAGTAACCCTGATGAATTTACATGCAAAATTATCAACAAAATACTAGCAAATACAATCTAACAGCATATTAAAAAAGATCATGAACCATGACCAACTGGGATTTATCTCTGATATGCAAGGATGCTTCCTTCACATAAGAAGATCAATTAATGTGATACACCACATTAACCAAATACAGAATGAAAATTACAGAATCATTTCAATAGATGAAGAAAAAGCATTTGACAAAGTCAACACCTTCTCAAGATTTGAGAAAAAAAAAAGAAAGAAGGAAACACAGCTCGCAAGAAACTAAGAATAGAAGGAAATTATCTCAACATAATGAAGGCCATATATGAAAACCTCATAGCTTTTTCAATGCTCAATTTTAGAAAGCTGAAAGCTTTTCCTTTAAGATCAGGAACAAGGCAAGGATGCCCATTTTCACCACTTCTATTCAACACAGTACTGTAAGTCCGAGCCAGACTAATCGGCCTAGAGAAAAAAAAATCATCCAAACAAGAATTAAAGAGGTAAAATTATCCTGTTTCATATGATATAATCTCATATATGTTAACAGAAAATCCTAAAGATGCAATAAGTAACAGTTAAAACTAATAAACAAATTAAGTAAGGTATCAACCTACAAAAATATTAAAAATCAACCCATAAAAATCAATTGAGTTTTATTGTTTTAACAACAAATTATCAGAAATGACAATTAGGAAAATAATCACATTTATAATAGCACCAAAAAAAGTTAAAATAGCCACAAAAAAAAAAGATTTAAAAAATAGGCCATGAATTTGAATGGACATTTCTCCAAAGAAGACACACAAATGACCCACAGGTATATGGAAAGATAGATGCTCAACATCATTAATTATCAGGTGAATGCTAATCAAAACCACAATCAGATTTCACCTTTTTCAGGATGACTATTATAAAAAAGCAATACAACTGTTGCAAAAATGAGGAGAAATTGGAACCCTTGCACACTGTTGGTAAAATGTTTCAGTCACTATGGAAAACAGTAAGGAAATTCCTCAAAAAATTAAAAATAGAACTACCATGTGACCCATCAATCCCACCTCTGGGTATATATTCAAACGAATTGAAATCAGCATCTCAAAGAAATACTACCACTATTATGTTCTTTGTAGCACTATTCACAATAGCTAACTTATGGAAACAACCAACCTTCATGTCCATTGACAATAAATGGATAAAGAGAATATGGTGTATACAACTCAGTATTTACATGGAATGTTACTATTCAGTATTTAAAAAAGAAGGAAATTCTGAGATATGTGACAACATGGAGGATATCATGCCAAGTTAAATAATCTAGTCACAAAAAGACAGACACTGCATGATTCTGTTTACATGAGGTATCCAAAATCGTCACATTTACAGAATCAAAGCATGGAGTGGTGATTACCAGCGGCTGAGAGGAGGAAAATATGGGAGATACTAATCAAGGAGAACAAGGTTTCAGCCAAACAAGAGGAATGAGCTCTAGCGATGTGCTGTACTACATTGTATCTGTTTTCAACAACATATTGTACACTTAAAAGTTCCTTAAGAGAATTGATCTCATGTAAAGTGTTCTTACCACAATGAAACACAAAGAAAAAAAAGAGAAATTGCTGGTATATTTGTTTCTAATTTATTTCTATCTGAAAACGTAAATTGGAAAAATGATTTTTTAACGTTCTGAACTATGACAAATATGTATGAATCGTTTTTTCTCCCTCTTGTATCATTTTATTTATTTATTTTTATTTTAATTAACGTGTGAAAATTGTATATATTTATATACCACATGATGTTTTGATATATGTATACATTTAAAGAATGGTTAAAATAGGCTAATTAACGTATCCATTAACTCATATACTTATTTTTTTGTGTGGTAAGAACATGTGAAACCTATTCTTTAAAAAATTTTCAAGTATACAACATACTGGAATTAACTGTAATTCCCATGATGTCAATAGATATTTGGAACTTACTCTTCTTGTGTGTAATTGAAATTTTGCATCCTTTGACCAATATCTCTCCAACCCTCCTAACTTCAGCCTCCACAAATCATCATTTTATTCATCAGTTCTATGAATTTGATTTTTTTAGATGCCAGTGACCAGAAATATTAAACAGCATTCTTGAGAGACAATTCCAAGAGAGAATTTTTGTTTCTTTGATTTGTTTCCAGCGTATAGTTCAGCTATATTTCTGAAAAAATTATCATAAGAAATGACGTTTATTTAGTATTTATCTGTGTCAAATCAGACAATATAAGTGTCTGAATTTTTGCCCTATTTGCAAGCAACACACCAGCCTAGTAAAGTTGCATATTCATATACTGACAGAAGAATACAAGAGCCTGGGTCAGAGACATATACAGTTTGTTATTCACATGGAAAGGACATCTAGAGCAACAGCATGTGGCGGTTCCCTATGGACCAGTTCCCACAGGACTTGCCATCACAGGCGAGGAACTCTAATTTTAGAAGATTCTGATTCAGGGTTACCTGCTACCTACTCAAGCTCCTTTTTAGAGAAATCGAGATTGCTTATCACCCTGGAACATAAGCAGGTTTCTTCCATGAAAGAGCAGGATGCCATCTCTATTTCATCTCATAATGTAAGTGATGTTTTGAGATGGGGGAAGAAGTGGCCTTTATCTTCAATAGCCTATTATGAACATCCCTGCAAAGTAAAGGTACCTCTTATTTGGACGTCCCAGGTATTCCTTACTCCCTGCCACTTTCAGACTGTTACTTTTACGCTCTTTTATATAAAACAATCCTCAGTTTGTTGAGGCTTTTTGACACTATCATAATTCATCCTTCTTTTGTTGAGAAAAATGCAGCACATTACAAATTGTTCACAAAAATGCCATTTAGTTATATCTGTCTATTTTATGCTTGTAAATGACATAGCTTTGGAGAATTTTGTATGATTTTATATTGCACTTGGTTTCCTATTGCAAACAAAGAACTACATTATACAGTGCTAGAAAATCCTTCAAATGAGGGTAGATGTAATGCTTAATCAGAAGTTATTACCCAGAGTTAGAAAAACACATCAGGAATATACACATATAATCGTCTGTGCAAACAAGAAACAAGGAATCTTCCCAGCTACCTCAGACTTGATATTTTTCTGGTGATATTTAGACATACTTCTGACTTTAAAAAGCAAAAATGACTAACATGTCTACCACTCTGAAATATTTTAGACTCAATTATGCCCTTTGCCCACGTGATATTCACAAACCACCCCTTTACCACATCCTACATTCCTAAGATCTTCCCTCTTGCCAGCTTAGTTTTAGCTGGGCTAAATTGGTTCAAACATACACACACACACACACCCCACCAAAATTAAAATGTTCATGGCAACCTAAATAAATAATGTCAGATGTAACAATGTATACAATAAGTAAAATATATCTCCAAATTTGAAATGTGGCATCGTTAATTAAATTGTTTTAGAAATATTGACACAAATATTTGTTTTGAATTATCAAATTTTGAAACTACTTCATCTTTGCAAGATTAGTATGAACATGTTTATAGTTTAAAGTAGAACATGAACTTCCCATTTCCCAAAAGCATAAATTTGATAAAGAATTAATTTGAGCAATATCTTTATAGGTAAACTATAACTAATTCAACTAGTTAACTATTATCAAACTAAATGTACTTATTTGAAAAACAGAACATAAATCATTTATTGCTGTCTTCTCTTAAGGTATGCTAAATTACTATTCCTCAAATAGATCAATTTCAACAGCACTGTCCATATTCACATTATTGGT
Organism: Lepilemur ruficaudatus; assembly: GCA_963574885.1. Lineage (NCBI taxonomy): Eukaryota > Metazoa > Chordata > Mammalia > Primates > Lepilemuridae > Lepilemur > Lepilemur ruficaudatus. Next base: position 6,228 of record CAUYRT010054698.1, read on the forward strand.
TTCATACTCACTCATCTATAACTATCCACCTGATTTCCCTATCCTTCTTGCATTCTCTCATATTTTCTCCTTGCTTTGAGCAATAATCAAGCTCTCTTTTTGCTTTGGCAAAATCCTAGAAATCAGAATGAGACAATGTTCTAGATTTTTCTTCTTCCTCCACCACTTTATTTTATATTATATATATATATATATAATAGGGGAATATATATATTCCCCTAAGTTCAATGCCTTATCTCCCTCAGCTTTCAAGCTAGGTTATTCCAACCTCAGAAATGCCATCTTCATGCTGACATACATATTATCTTAGACCTCTCTTTAAACTGATGAAATTTTCTTCCAAGCAATGTAAATTGGCCCTGACCAAAAAATGCTGTACACTTAAACATCTTCTTTGATCATGCTTTCTCTCTATGCCAGCAATTGACATTGACCAGAATTACAGAACAACTGGTAAACAAAATCAAGGCATTAGATTGAGTCAAGATGAAAAGTGTAATGAAATAGACAAAGATATCATTTTCAATAAATGTCAAATATAGTTAAACCAAATATTACTTAGCCACTGACCTCAAATGAGTACTTCTAGTGGTTTAAAATTAAAATTTAAAAGTTAGGCAATTTTATTTATATTTTAATAAGGTTGGTTTGGTAATTTGCATAGTATATAATAAATACTTTATCTGCAAATGAATGAATTTTCACACAAAGTACTTAAATGCAATGGAAGACAAGTAAACACAGAACAACTTGATATTTCATTGACTGTTGTCCGAGGCATGCCGATAAGCCTCTGGTACACTATTGGTTTGTAATAATATATACTGTCAGTAGTATTTATGAATAATGCACATGCATGTTAAACTGCATAATCTCTTTCAATGTCACATACATGTCATTCAATATCAGAAATTCAGTTCATGACATAATTGTTTTGTTCATAATTAGTAAAGGTCATTTTCTAAGATTTGAACAAAAAACTTTTTTACCAATGAGTGAATTACCCTTTAATATACCCTTTATAACTTTATAACTTTTAACTATAATATTTTCTGATGATGTTTATATTCACTTATGGATAAAAATAATCAAATGCACACTTCTTTCCATTTTCATTATGTTGTTGAAGTCACCTCTGTCATAAAAATATGGAATGAGCTTTCTTTATTAAAAATGTAGAAGCTTTCCTGTCACTTATTTTCTCTGAATTAATTCACATTTTATTTCTGAAAGAATGGCTAATGCATAATGATGTAATACTGTGTGCTTCAAAAACATTTCATAAGTGACTGATCAGAATCCTCAGGCCCTATGCTTTACTTATGATTGCTGTTAATGACAATTTTTAATCTTTTTTTCCCTTCTAATTGACTAAACATTTCCTGAAGGCAGAATTTTTTTTGTTTTGGATGTCATTTCACCGTTGGTACCTGACATATTTAATGAACTCAAGTCAATAAGAAAAATAATCATAATGTTATTATATAGAAAAACAGAGAATTATTTTTACAAACTTAGTAATTCCCAAGGTACCAAGGTAGAGAAAGTCTGCACAATGCATAATAGCTTTTTTCATTTGTTATTTATCATATTAATGTTTTAAGTGGTCATTTTTTGGTAAAAACATACTTTAAAAGATTTGGTGGACAATGACATTGGTGGTATAGTTCTTAAAAAGCAGAATAGCGTCTTATTGAAGAATAATGTTAGTTTAATCTGTTTTACTTCCTTCTTTCACTGAAAAACATAGCACCTCCTGATCAACAAATCATTTATTCTATATTATTCCATTTTCAAGTTTTCTCAATAATTTCTAATAATTATTTCTACCTTAAATGGGAGAAATTCTATTTAATAGTATTATAAATAAATAAACTGAACAGCCATAAGTTCTTATTCCAAAACTCTATACAATTTAATCCCTGAATACTAAAGATATCAATCAGTGTGATTCACATAACTACTGGGGCCAGATAATTTTTATCAAAAGATATAGCACCAAACTAGGCCTCCCAAAAGCTTTGCTTAGGCAGTGCTTTTTCTTATTTTAAATTGCAGAAAGATAAAAATGTTTATGTATCTCACAAGTTCCCAATATCTCCAACTGATCTTAAGACAGGCTTCACATCTACCCTAAAAAACTCAGTTTGGCAGAATAGAAAAACAGATACAATAGCAGCTTTGAAGCTTGAGCAGTTCCACACATGTAATTACAACAATGTTAATGGAGGGAATGGAGCAAATAAATAAATAAATAAATAAATACTGGACCGAATCTTCAACCTTCAAATTGCTAATGTGAGTCAGAAACAGTGTTTTGATGTTGGAAATACTCATAAGCCCTAGTGACTTTTGTAAAAATCATGCTGTTACTTTCGGTGATTTATTTTACTTAGATATTCACTTCACTTTTATACATAAATATATATGTACTCCCTTTAAATATATATAATTTATTTATATACAATTGATTATACCTATATACATATGTAATTCATTTAACACTTACAAAATATTTTTTATGTATCAAGTCCTATGCTAACTTCTAAAGATACAAATGGGAGAAATGTATTCACAATCTCTACTTTAATTCTGCTTAACTCTAACAGAAAAGACTGACCTTCATTTCTAGTCAAGAACTCTCTGCTATAACATCTTTTGATACGATAAAGAGAACAGATAGATGTAAAGCCAAGTTTTGCAAGTTTCATTTTACTCTACCAGCCCTTCAAACACAGATTTGTAAGGAAATATGCAAATTGGTGAGAAAATTGCTCATTTTCAAACTTTAATTAGCATGGCTTATTCTGTATAAGAAGAAAACTGAAAATTTGACAAATTCACCACATTGGTTAAACTAAAACTAATTTTAAAGTTGTATTTGAATAATCTGAATAATTCATGTGTAACTGTGTGGTATTTTAAATCTGCTTAATGCCTTATATTTATCAATATATGAATGAATAAGAGGTCATATTTAGACAATCTGGCATGGCAACAAGATTAGAAGATAATAATAGCACTGTATTAAAAATTATGATGGAAATACATTTATAACCTAGACATTGGTCAACAGTGAATGTATTATAAAATAAAATGTTCTCAAACATGTAAATTCTCAAAAAATAAAAGGCTCCCATAGATCATTCCTAGAATTTATTGATGAATGAGATGTGACAAAACCTGGGAGTAAAGCAAGAAAGAAAACATAAAAATAAGGCAGGGAAACAATCCAACAAAAAAGAAAGGTAAAAGGGAGATTCCCAAGGTAATGATAAAAGAAACTTCTAAGGATGAGAAGTAGGCAATAAAACTAGAAAGCAATTCAGAAGAGAGTCAAAGGAAGATGGATTTCAAGAGAAACATCTCCATTTTCAGAAAAAAAAATGAAGCTAGATATTACCTGATTCAATTCTCCCTATTGATATGAAATTTTTAATTATTGTGTGCTTTTATGGATAAATTCAAATGAAAAAAATTAAAAACTTTGAGACTGAGATTGCAAAGTCTCAATTAAATGCTATATAAGAAAGCAAATATTACCATACCACAGTAACAAAATTTCCATAGGTATAACAATTATACCCTGAATATTTTACCCCCAAAAAGAGATGTAATTGCACAAAGAGGATAGGAGATCAAGAAGTGTGTTTGGGGATAGGGGTGAAGGGGTGATGTATTAGGTTGAGCAAACACTAATTTTCCATAAGAAGAATCAAAAGATTATATCCAAATTTAAAGAATTATGAAATAACAGAATATATTTTTTGGTGAGAAAAATTGGAAATGAATAAAATATAAAACAAATAATAGAGTTGCAGTGCTTTTCTAGCATGGAACAGGGTGGGCAAATGGCTGTAATTTTTTTGTAAGCATTATAGCACTATGTGCACTATGTGTAAAATACTTTTTTAATGGATAAAATAACAAATAGATTTAAAATAAAATGACTGACTTCATATTTTTTAAAGTGTTTTGAGAAAATGATTTCAGCACATTCATGTTAGGAAAACTTTCCAAATAAACAAAATGAAATAATATGTTCTTTAGTAGATATTGTTGTTATAATTTCTGTCATATGCTAGACCGTCGGAAATAGAATGAAATGGACTGAATTTCCAAGCTATAAGAAGGCAATTCTCAATTATTGTGAAAGAAATGAAATCCTACAAGAAGACATTAATGAGGCTCCTGGCTTGATCAGAAGAATCGTTTTTGGTTCACAGCTTGGGGAAGGGAGAACAGACTGCGTGTTTTCCCAAGTTGTTGTTATACTGAATCTCACCGACTCTTTATTTCAGCAAAAGTCTCAGGAAACCTGCCACGATGTGCTCTTTGTGGGGTAGTAGGTGGAGGATAGAGGGTGGAAATGAAGGGAAAAAGGAAAGAGAAATTCTTCAATTGATTAATACGCAGGGCTGGAAGTGGAAAAATCTCGGTGGTTTATTTTAGATTTTAGACATTGAAGTGACAGTGGATAGGAGACTGACAGTGGGATAACGGTCATTTTATTCCAAACAAAATTTACAAACAAAGATAAAAATATTTTCAGAATGATTTTTACCAGAGGATGCTATGTGCCTTATATGCCTTATTTTTCCTCTGTACTCATTTCATATTTAAAGAATAATATACTCCCCAATGCCTAATTTATTCCAGGATAAAAAATTTAAATATATAAAATGTTACGTTGAGTTTTTCAGCTTTTATAACACATTGGATTAACAGTAACAGTTTCAAGTGCTTGTTACTTTGCCTCCTAAACAGGTCTTGGGGAAAAGAATTCATTAGAAATCTCACTGGAAATAAACTGTTGAAATATGTTACTGACTTCTGCCACCCATGCAATTGCTTATACAACGTGGCAGTGAAAACAAATGAGAGAATAAAATATGAAATCTGACAATCTTTTAGGAAACTGGGAGCTAGAAGTGACATGCGTTTGTCATAATAACTTTTCACAGTTTACAGAATAACAATTTCCAATGTAGTTTCTCCAGTTTATTTCCCTTAATACAAACTACTATCCTAAAGTATTAATTCTCTAATATTTTCACAGTTTTGAAATAATGAACAGTGAGACTAAATGAAGTTAATAATCTTCTCAAGATTTTATGATGTCAAATCTCCTCAAGTAAAGCCAGTTGTCATAGTAATTACAGATAGCCTGTGTTTTAATAAAGTCATTGTGTCTGGGGAAACATATTTGTGCATTTTGGACAACTAAATCATATCTAAAATGCTTGTTTAAGAAAACCTGAAGATTTTCCCTGTGAAATAAAAATTATCACTTAATTTTTGCATGTCTTAATTTTATATGCCACATTGGTTTAATCAAATATTATTTCTGATTCAATATGGAAAGTAATTGTTATACATTTGACATTTTCTGAGCTATCCCATTAACAATTAGAGTCACACCAACATCACCCAAATGGAATACATACAGTTTCCTAAAACGAGAAGTTGATGGATTGTATCATTGAAAAAACCTGTTTACTTGAAAATCTACTTCCAATATAACCAAGATCACTAAAAATTAATATAAACTATATGAATTTTAAAATATCTTTGTAAAATATGGAAATTTTGATAGGCCAAATATGAAATATTCCCTCAGGAATTAGATATTTCTTAACATCACATGTTGGAATGAATCCACAAAGATAACACTGAGTAGATACACTTATTTTGAGAATATAAGAAAATATATGTGGTTGGAAATTTTTATAACGTTTGTTGAATAGTTTCATATTTCTTAAGATAAATAGTCTACCAAGGTACATTAAATGTCTGTTTCACATCAGAGAAGAAAGCACAGGGAGACCCAGCCATGATGGAGAGCAGAATTAATGCACTTTCAACAACATGTATTCCAGATACTCAAATATCCAACAGAAGACTTTGTGGAAAAAATAAAAGTCTGTATTCACCTTTGGTCTCTTTGGAGATCTGGTTTGCATTTACTGGGTTTCTGGAAGCCCACTGTGCTTGCGATTGTCCTAAAACTCAATCCTTCCTGTGTCTTGAGATGTAACATGTCCTTGAACATTTGCTTGTGGTACTAGACAATTAGACAGACAGTTATTCAGAATCCTTCTGGGCTTCCTAAGGAAAGGCTAAAGAAAGACGTAAAATAGCATGCTTCTGAAGCATAAATTCTGATGAAACGATGGTGATTACTCAAGACAGAATGTCAAAAAGACTTCTTTTGTTAATTCTTTACACAGGTGGGAAAAATGCAGTTATCAATTAAGTTGCGTTTGTGTTATTTGCCAACTCTGAGCTATATTATTCTGAAAGCCCAAAAATCTCACAGGTCTTAAAACTTGTATGGGCTGCATTATATAAACATAGCTAAGTATCATAGCATGTAAGAGAAACCATCATTTTCCTCACTTCTAAATTTCAATGCTGTAGTGATCTACCATTTATGGTTGCATGAAAGTAGGAATATAAAGCTTATATTATTATGCAATACTATCTAAGATGGTCAACATAGGAGAACACTGGAGTTAGTTTTCTACTAAATTTCCTTTGCATGTGATTTAGGCATCCTCTTAGCAGAATTCAGTGGCAACAGGACCATGAACTGTTCTACGATATATTCTGTTCTGTAAAGAAAGACCAATGTGCAGTGGTTTGTACAGAGGAGAGCTGGGTAGCACTGTGGGAAGAAGGGGATAGTTGAAGGAAAGAACAAGTAAAGATAATCTCAGGCATAAACCACAAGGAAACTTTTCCTCAAGTTGACCTCAAATACTTACACTAACATCAATGGAGCTCCACATTATCTGAAAATCTTTTATCTCTCAAATAATCAATTGGGATTTTATGCTATTTGTTCATAATTTCCCAACATTGTGACTCTATGTATCTCTAACATGTCTGTTCTTTTATCTCATTTTGACTTTGATATTTTGATCCTTAGTCTATCTCATTTTCAGTACTCCTTTCTTATTCTGCCTGCTTTTTCTATGCATGCATTATCATTTAAATCACTGAGTTACCAATATACACAAATTCTTTGCCGTTTTTCTTTTCCACTCCATTCACCTAGCAAAACTGTCACTCTGGATTGAAATAAGTGTTATTAGTGATACAGTGAAGACTGGAGCAAGGGAAGTTAACCTGTAGTGTATTAAACACTGGTGATTTAATGGTTTTATGGCTCTAATTACATTTGACATTCAAGTCCTGAACTGCAATAACTCCTCCAAGCTCTTAACTTTTAACTTGGGCATCTTTTTTCCTTCAACCTCTGTTATCTCTTTCATCAAAGGAAAATAAAAGCCATCAGATGAGAACCCACTCAACTTTCTGCCGTCAAACCCACAAACCTACCCTTCTCTGGGAATCTGATTAACAATTTCTGTGCTGACTAGTGAGGGAAACCTCATGTGGAAGAAAATGGTTTTGTGTTCTCTGGCAGAGCCCATCTTGACCATGTTACCACGTTCACGGCAATATCCTAGTCATGGCGATGATGCTGGCAATATGTAAACACTATTTATAAACTAGATCAGATCCAAAATTATTTTGACAACTTCAACCTTCTCTCCTCTGCAATATGAGTGAAAGGGAAAGCGAGGGTTACACTCAATGGCACAAAACACAACCAGTGGCTTCTTTTATCTGTGCTATAGCCTTTATCACTTCTCAATTTATGGTTGAACAAAATTTAGGAGTGCCCTTGAATGGACCCTGTTTCCCAGAGGTCCTGGAGGTGCAGGGTCCTTCTTGACTGTCCAGCCTCCACGGACTCATTGACCTGTTGACTCAAATCAACGCTGGTCCTAGAGTTGCACATTAAATGTGGAAACTCATTCATCCCATGTGTGTGCTTTTTCATATCCTCTGACCACATCTGTCCTTTCCCTCCCTCTACCCCAACACCACCTGTGGTAACTACTGTTCATTCTTTATCTCTGTGTTTTTGAGGTATTTTTTTTTTTTTCTTATCCCTCATAGAGGTGAGATCATGCAGTAATTTTCTTTCTGTGTCTGGTTTATTTCACCTAGCATAATGTCCTTCAGGTATATCCACGTTGTGGCAAATGCAGGCTCTCTTTTTTATTTAAGGCTGAATGATATTCCATTGTGTATATATAAATATATCAATGTGGAATATATGTGTGTGCTTGCGTGTGTGTGTGTACCACATTTTCCTTATCCATTCATCCATCGGTGGACATTTAGGTTGTTTCCATATCTTGGCTATTGTAAATAATGCTACAATGAACGTGTGAGTGCAGATATCTTTACAAAGTGGTGATTTTATCTCCTTTGAGTATATACCCAGAAGAAGGATTGCTGGATCATGTGGGAGTTCTATTTTTAATTTCTTTAGAATCACTATGAAAGCAGAATGGAGTTTCCTAAAGACATTAAAAATTGAATTTTCTTTTTAATTCAGGGATTATCGAAAAAAAGTTTTTGTCATTATACTTTTAAACATTCTCAACCATATTAATTTCTTATTTGCATATAAATAAAATAATTTAATTTGTATTTGCTGACATAAGATTCTAGTGAAAGTCAATTCCTATTGGGCAGTATGATAGAGGGTAAACATGTACAACATGTCTGCCAGTATGTGAAAGTTTGCAAAAAAATTAATGGGGTAGTTATCATCTTAATTATTCTTTATTTCTGAAAGGGGAAAACCCTCTTAATTGAAAAATTAACTATTTGTGCTTTATTTTAATTATTTAAAATATTACCACATTGAAATTTTGGTAACCCATAGCTCTAAAATCTATTAAATACTTATAATACCAACATTTACATAAACTACTGATTAACTTATTTTATGGCTTCTACCTGACATCCTGGCCTCTGCTTTGTATTCCTAAGCTTACTTAATGACCTTTCTGTAAATTAATTTCTGGAACTTGATTTTGTAATTTAACCTAAAAATAAGTTTATGTAGTTATAGAAAAGAAACAAATATAATGCATAAATTTGAATGTTCTTTGTGTGTACTACACATATTTTGACCCTTCTTTCTTTTTATTTTCCAAAATGTCTTTGAACACTCTGGCAATTTCTTGAAATTGATAGTCTTAGCTGCTATTCACTTGGATCCCTAATTATGTGGCACATAGATTCAGATGAATCAGAAAACATCAAAAGGAATATCTTATTAGTATAGCCTCATGTATCAACTGGCAAGGATTTGCTGTTAACTATTTAATTCATTTTAAATCTCTAATAATAATCCACTGGTCTCATCTTTCCTTGTTACCTGATTTTAGAAGAGGGCATAGAGATGGAGGGGAAAAAATAGAAAAATAAAAGACATTAGATATTTCAAAGTACAATAATATTAAAAACATACAACAATAAAAAATCTTTGCTTCACATGTATTTCAAATAATGGTAAAATAAGAATTTTAATCCTGGGATATTATAGATGATTTTTTTTTCTATTTGTACAAATATGTGATTTGACTAATTTATAATGGAAACTTTTTAAGTTAAAATAGCCACAGAAGTAAACATAGGCCCAGATATTTGGGTAGGCAAGATATTAATAATGAACAAGGATCCATTTATAGACACATAAAACAAACTATATTATTTTAAAAAAGTAGTCAAAAAATTCCAAATAAAGTGGATACTAGGCTTTAAATTTCATTTGAAACTTCAGCTCTACTTCTAATGCTCTTCCTATTAAATTTCTGTCCATACAAACTGGTGCTTATGAGAAAGCCCTCAAACAGGATATTTGTTACATCAGCCTGGTAGTGTTAAAGTAACAGAAGAAATGTAGAAATTTGAACATAAGAGGAGAGTTTTTGTAAATTCTATTTCTAGGTGTGAAAATAATTGTTAAATACAGTAAGTATTGAATGTGTCTAATGTTTACATTTGTGTGTGTGTGTATGAGGCTGTAGCAATTAGATTTTTCCAGAGAAACAGAATCAATGAAGTCTCTATCTATCTATCTATAATCTATCATTATCTGTATCTGGCCATACATAAGCAGATTTATTTCAAGGAATTGGCTCACATTATTGTGGAGACTGGCAAGTCCAAAATTTGCTCAAAATTTTCAGGCTGTCAGGCTAGAAACTCAGACAGGAGTTAATGTTTCACTCTTGAGGTATATTTCTTCTTATCAGGAATGTCTCAGTTTTTGCTCTAAAGGCTTTTCAAATGATTACATAAGGTCCTTTTATGTTATTGAGAATAATCTCCTATACTTAAAGTTAACTTCTTGTAGATGTTAAAGTCATGTGTCTTTATAGCAACACTTATATTAGTTTTGATTGACTAATTAAGCACTAAACCTTGTCAATTTGACACATAAAACTAACCATCACAGAGGCTATGTATATATGTACGAGCCATAACAGAAAATATCTTAATAGACAAGTTTTCTTTATTCTACTGCCTTCTGGCCTTTAGCAGGAAGTAATTTTCAATGTTTTTCATATTTTTCATGCATCACTACTATACAATCAGGATCTTAAAAAATGTGAGGTAAGCTTTAAAATAACTTTCAAATTTAATATTTATAAAAATGTTAAGCATTTTTATTACCAATGAATCTAAATTAAATTTTATCACTCAATATATCTGTGATTTTCTCATGATCTACTGTATTTAAAATATAATAATTTTGACATATAGGTGCTATATAATCACTACTCTTTACATGATTTATCTAGTTATTGACTTATTTCCTACAAATAGTCTCAAATTAATTTTTTCTTTTATTCTATACTATGTTTAATGGATTTTTCAATGTTAAAGATTATCTTTAGAGGACTACCACATTATATTAATATTACGAATTAAATAACTTCAGACTGATAGATGTTGGTTTTCCTGATCTCTTTTTGCTTTTAAAATACTTCTGTCATATGATTTTCTCTCTATAATGGGACTACAACCAAGAACTGTCTTTTGATTATCTTTTTATCAAAATTGACTTACTATGTTAGACAAAATGTTTTATTGTTATTATTGTTGGTACTGTTATTTCACTTTACACATACAATGAGCCAGAGTCTATTCGAGATTTATCATTTTGAATGACTAAATAGGAGGTTCTTTACTTTTTTTCAGACCATGAAGATTTCTGTAGCTATAATGCATAAAAGGATTAATACAGCTACGTCATTACAATCATCTCAAGAATTTGGTATTGTCTAAAATTTGTATTAATAGCATAGTTATTTCATTATTTCAGTTAACAGGAACTACCTTTTGTTCCCAATATTGAAAAAAATATTTTGCATTTAAAAATTTTTACTGTTTTGTTTAGTCAACTGTATCCTTATTTCTCATTACTTTCACGTTAAGATGCATTCATATTTCAAATTGCCAGTTCAAAATATTATGTAAGCTATTTTGTTGGTATTGTGATGGAAGAAATGTAGATTTTTATATGTATCTTTTTCAGTTTACCTTTTCATCAGTGCCTACAGGGAGAACCAAGAGATGACCTTGGAATCTAGGTAACTAGATAGGGAACATGAAAAGAAAATAAGTTTGAAATTGCAATGGCAAGGTTGTCTGCTCTTAGCAATATTCCAAAACACAAAAAAGCAAGACAGCTGTGATAAGCAATGAGGCAGAGAGATAAAGGTTTCTGCTTTTATACACATCCAGATATGGTAAAGTTTATTGATTCCCACTTGGGCATTTAAATGAGTAAAAAGTACTTTGAAATAATATTTTCTTTTCTAACCTATCAAATTACTGCTTAGAATATAAGTAAATACATTTTTAAAGAAGAAACTCAAATATAATCTAACAAAGGAGTATTTGTTTTAAATCTTACATACAAAGGGAAGAATACTCTAAATTACTTCCTACTATATTTTAAGTACTCCATAAAGATTTAAATAATAGTTGACCAACTGTTTTGGTTATTAACTAGTGATAGAAATGTCTGAATTTGTTTTACCCTCAATAATTAAAATAACAGCATTAATTCTAAATTGAAATCTTCTTTGGTTATTTGCCCTTGATATTTGATTCCCTTTCATTTTTTCAATTTTCACTTGTTAATTATATTCTGTAATATGCAGTGTACAATGATGTTACCAAAATATGTCATAAATATCCATCACATTTCTACCAATACACCCACTTAAAATTTACATGGAAATACTATCAGAGTTTTAAAAATAGGACTTATCTACCATTTGGGCAGACAAAAAATAGGCATACATAAACAATGAAGGTTGAATGACCAGGCAGTTCTCAAAAAATAAGATCAGCAATATTTATAATTAGTTGTATTTTCTGTTGTCATAGCTGTTGTGTAAATGGAGTTGAGCTTCCCCAAGTCAATATGTTCATCTACATAACAGGATGGATTTGTAATCATAGCTATGGTCAAGCATCCATTGCATAGCTTCCATGTAAGTTTTTGCTTATTACTGCTAAAATCTCCAGCTGGAAAGAGGAAAGGAAATGCATTTTTTACAAAAGTCAGGTCAACTGAGCAACTTCGCTGCTAATAGCATTAACTTCCAGTAGGTTTCTGTACAAGCGTGTCCCTGGATGAATAATTAGATATGACTCACTTTCCAGGTTTTCTACATCATATCCATTGAGTGGCTTATCACCACAAATTAACACTAGGCAACTTCACTGTTTTCTGATGTGCAGTTTCAGATATTGTATTTTTTCCTAATTTCACATCTGGAAGGATATTGAAACATACTGTATGCATGCTTGGATTAAAATTTATTTTAATGTTTGTGACTGTGATTTTCTTTCATTGTTTATATTGACAGTATTAGAATTCATATGCAATATTTCAAACTTCTAACTACTTAATTCTTTAAATGGAAACAATTCTTTGATAGAGATTTCAATACTGCCACATTAGTTTTCTGTTGCTGCTATAACAAATTACCATAATTTTTTGGCCTAAAACAACATGCATTATCTAACTTCTGTAGGTAAGAAAGGCAGATGAGCTCGGCCGGTTTTCTGCACAGGGCCTCAGAGGGCCAAAATCAATGTCAGTGAAGTTTCGCTTCTTTCCAGAGAGGCTCTGGGGGGATGAATCAACTTCCAAACTCATAATGATTGTTGGAGGAATTCAGTTCCTGTAACTGAGGTTCTATTATCCTTGCTAGCTTTCAGCTGTGGAGGGCAGTCTTAGCTCCCAGAGGTTGCCTGCAATTTTTCTCTTACTTTGAGACTCCCACAACACCACTTCTATCCATCCTTCTCACCTGTGGTCCCCAGCAACAGTAGGTAGAGTCCCTCTCAGGTGATGAATCTCTCCAATTTCTATTTTGCTGCATCTCTCTGCCGTCATCTTCTTTATCCAGCTGGAGATATTGCCTGCTTTTTAGAACTCATGTGATTACATTGGGCGTGTGCACCTGGGTAATTCAGGCTACTTTCCCTACTTTAAGGTCCAGGACTTTAATTACGTTGGCAAAATTCCTTTTGCCGTGTAAAGTAACATTCACAAGTTTTGATGGAGAGAATAGTGCACATTTGGGAGGATCCATTATTCTGTCTATCACAGAATTCCTCCTAATCCACGGGGATTCCTTTACCTTCTCCTTTATCTTAGTATTTGTTTGTCACATTTTCTGAACTATGAATAAAACATTTACCATTATGTAATACAGCTATCCTCAAAGGAATATTCTGATGTTTCTATCTCAACTATAAACTAAGTAGCGTGATCAATGTTTTAATTGTTAAAAACAAAAACTTGAATCAGAATTTTAAAAAGTACCTATTTACCCAAACAATTGCATTTTTGATGCTAACAGCATCAGCAAATTGAATATTAAAATATGAGACATATTTTCTGGTCTATTTTTTCTGCATTTCTCAAGAAAACACATTAAGGGATCTGAAATCCCATGCTGTCTTGTCTTTTTTATGTCCTTAACAATAAGACTTTGCATTAATGCTGGCTGAAATCAATAAGTGTGTGACAGAATATTCTTTCCATACTTAACTAATATTCTGAATGGGCTTTGCATTTAAATAGTTGGTTCCTATTTTCCATTTATTCCCTCAGACAACTTAACATTCTTAGGCCAGAAAAAGACATTGTAATTTATACCTTTCAACATGTTGTTTCCCCTCTGCAACTTAAACATTATCCATATTTTTATGTTACACAGGATAAGTATTACAATGAAAAATGTCTTGACTGCTCATCAGTGCAAATATAGTCTTTAAAAATAATATATTTCCAATCCTAAAAGTGCTTGACTATAAACAACTCATCAAGTTTAGTTTACTAAAGTTTATTATTTCCTAAAATGTATGCAGTAAAAAAAAGATATATTTCGGTCCATATTTCAGATTATTTTATACTAATTGTACTCCACTCATCCCTTTTTCAATTTCTGTAAACTAAATAAACATATGTAAACTCTTCGTAGTTTCTAAAGCATGAAATTATTTCTGACATAAGCTTATAATTACTGAGTCCACTGATGAGGCAGAAACTTAACTGATTACAGCAGTGCCACTTATCTGATGTTAACAGTAAGAAACTCTGTGCTTCCATTTCGGGGATTTAATTTCTTTGCAGTCTGTCCCTTCAGGACCCAGGACATTTCTGGAATGATGGATAGTCTATGAGGAAGGCAATGTCAAGCCTGAAGACATGCCTGAACACACTGTGGTAATTTATGACCTGCTTTCTTGGTGTTAATGTAATGAGCTACATAATAGTTAAGATTCAAGGAGATAAAGCAGCTGTCATTTCACTGTCTTGACTTATATTTCTACTAGAAAAAGAAACCATTTTTGAACAGATTAAAGCCATGCACAATTGTTTCTATCTGTTATTATATATAAATATAAGCAGAATTAGAGTAATCATGCAATGGAATATTTTCTAGCACATTATCATTTAAAACTGATAATAAAATATTTAGAAAAATCAATAAGTGAGCATTGATATTTTATTTCTTCCTTTTTTTTTTATTGGGGGAAAACTACAAAGTATTTACAGTGCAATGTTTACAGTTACCATTTGTAGTGAGCTGATTATTGCTAGGTCATGGAAACAACCCAAGTGCCTGTCAATGCATGAGTGGATTGATATTTTATTTCTTTCTCATAGCAACTGTGTATGGAATTTAATCTCAATATCTTTCTAAGCATTGACTATATAATAAAATATTAATAATATCCTAAAATCACACACACACACATACAGACATATACACACACACATTCTCAAATACAATGAGAAGATCCTATTTAGAACCATTTTTCTAAAACAGAATAGAAGTTTAAGCCATGAAAACATATTGAAAAGTTACTTGGAAAACTATATTTTTAGAAGAAAAACATGCTTTACAATGAAACTCTGTTTAAAATGTCCCTCTAATACTATAATATCCTTTATAATGATTTCAAAAGTTAAATATGTGGTGGTGAATAAATGCATTATTTTATCTGTTCAAGTATAAAACCTTTATGTATGTTTCCAGCCAATTGTCATTTTTATAGTCCCCAGTTTAAATTGTAATTACCAGTAAGAAACTTGGACGCAGGATTTTAGTTAGTCGTTTGAATATTTAAACAGGTCTCACTCTTTTCACCCCAGGCTAAATAATATCAATGGACATATCACTGTATTAAGTTTTTAGTACAAGGTGGGTTTCTAATAAAACAGCTATAGTTATATCACCAAAGAAAGTATGAGATAAATGGAAATTTTAGTTGATTAATTTTTCAAAAAAAAGCCAAACATAACTCATATATAACTGCTGTTTTAAAAGTTCACTCATGTCGGAGTCTAAGCAGCTATTAAATACAGAGAATGGCAGGTATTTGTTGAAAATATAGTGAAAACTTTGATATATGGTATACATTTTGTACAATGGGCCACATGAAGAAATTCACATCAATGTGAGATTTTGACTTTTCTTATCAATGCATATTTTCTCATAGTTTTTGATACCTAAAGGTATTCCATCACGTGCTCACTCTCGCAGAATCTTTTCCATGAGATTACTGTGGGCCATTTCAGCTTAAATTTAATTTAGTTACCTTCTACTTTCAAAAACCACCTTAAACTATCATTTCTTACGTTACTGAGGTAAATCACCATGTGGATGAATACAATTAGATTCACCTAACCTTCTCAGTGTGTAATACATCTGATATTCTCAGCTCCTCTGGCTTTAAAAAAATAACATACAATTCAATTCACTTTGCAGATTAAATTTTGTTTAATCTTATTGACTGTGGCCCTTCTCTGCTGTTCACTGTTACTACTTTGCCTATTCATCCCTCTTCTTCACTGGTCCATAAGCCAAACAGAAGGTTAAAAGAAGGGTCTTTTAGATTATATTATTACATCACAGTTAACTTTCCTCTGATAACATAACATCCATATATCAATGAGATTAAAAAAAAAAAGAAAAAGGGAATCAAAGAGAAAATATCACAAAGATGTTCACTGTTCATCACTATAATTGAAAACACTTTTGGTCAGGCGTGGTGGCTCGCGCCTATAATCCTAGTACTCTGGGAGGCCGAGGTGGGAGGATTGCTTAAGGTCAGGAGTTCGAAACCAGCCTGAGCAAGAACGAGACCCCTCCTCTACTAAAAATAGAAAGAAATTAATTGGCCAACTAAAAATATATAGAAAAAATTAGCTGGGCATGGTGGCCCATGCCTGTAGTCCAAGCTACTTGGGAGGCTGAGGCAGAAGGATCGCTTAAGCCCAGGACTTTGAGGTTGCTGTGAGCTAGGCTGATGCCCCACGACACTCTAGCCTGGGCAACAGATGAGATTCTGTCTAAAAAAAAAAAAAAAAAAAAAACTTTCCAATAAAGAATTGGAAACTTTGTCTCTCAACAAACTATTTTCAACCAAAGAGCTAATACTCAGACCATCTATTTTTTGTAGTGATCTTATCAAATCTTATGCAATAAACCTTTCCACATTGGGCATATATATATATATGTTATCTGTCCTAGACAAATTTATGGGGCAGGCAAATGTCCTTTAGTGTTAGTGTCCCAGGTTCCTTTTTTTTAAAATTCAGATTCACCAAATGCTTTCTGAAACTTCACAATTCTGTTGGCCCTGTTGTGGGCATTTTCTAGACTAACACTTCTAATAATTTCTACAGAAGTCCTATCCTTTCATGGTATTACAAAAATAGCAGTAGAGAAATGCTTAACCCCTTCAACAGTCTTAAGGATTATGTGACTTGCCTGAGTCCCATAGACACTAACAAACATATTTAGCAACCAAATATTCCGAAACCAAATAAAAGTGAAACTTAGTTTTTATCTATATTAACTGTACTTCTGAAATGTTAAATATGCAATAATATTGGATCATCAAATATTTAGAGACCTACAAACTCTCTAGATGCAAAACATTTAGCTTATGCCCTGGTCTTTTAAGCTGATGACTTGAAATTGAGCCTTTCAAAAATACTCTGTGGTCAAGACCTCTGCCTTAGAACATTGTCTGGAACAGTTCACTCAGTGATTTAGCTATGGTTATTGTTATTCACTGAAAAATACAGCAGAATTCTAAAAGCAAGTGTTGGTTTTTTGCCAACTTTTAAAAATGCCATTAAAAAAATTAAAGTAGAGGAAAATATTTTCACAGAATATGACACCGTATGCTATGCTACACTTGACTTTTTAAATGAAAATTCAAAATTCCATGCATATTATACAAAATGAGAAAAGGACCTAGGTCAATTATGAATTGACTTTATTGATTAAATTTTAGTTAACCAGCTCCAGATTTTTTTTACTATCCTCTAGTTTATTTTAGGCATTCTATGTAGGGAAATATGTTTACAATAAATAAGTGACTTTAAGATTTTGAAAGTTGATAAATTATTAAAAAATAAAAAGGTGTGTGTGTATATATATATTTATACATTAGATATTTTTTACATAGTGAAAGCTCATTTGCTGCAAAATTGGGTTTTCTCAAATAACCTCAAAATATTATAGATATATAAACATATATACTTATGTTTAACATGCATACATATTTGTGTATAGCATTTTAAGCACATTTAATTTACAGCATTAAAATCTATTTCTTGCTGAATTATTAAAGATTATGGGAAATCCTATAATGTTCAAGAACATAGTTCAAAATAAAATACAATGGACATTCTATCATATATGTACTCTTAATATAAGTATCAGAATTTTATATTACAAACAGAATGAATTACTTATGTCTAATTTAACACAGAGGAAAGAAATCATAAACGGAACGAGATTTATGAAGACATTGGTCTTCTAATGGATAATGAGAACTATTAGAAAAGTTTAGGTCATAAATTTCACTTTATCTAAACAATAAAGATAACAGAGACATTAGTGAAATTAACCTATTCAGTTAAATTAACCTGTCCTTGTTTGCTTTATTTTGTTAATACTCAATCTTCCAAACCCAATCAGAGAAAAAGAAAAGTAGATAATAATGTCATATATGCATATACACTATCTGAAAGTTGCCTACTCTATGAAACTGATAAAGTTAAGAATCTCTCCTTTTTAAAGTCTGCTAAGTGGGACCATTGAACATCTATATATTTTGTCTTTCCTAATCACATCTGTACAATCAATTTAGTTTGAAGGAGACTCCTCTAATAAATACTGATGGACTGCTCTGACAATGTCGGTGAATTTTGTAGGTACCACCGGGACTTGAATTTGCCAGCAATTCTCCTGTCTCCTTAGGGAGTGCTGTCAGAAGCTACAGCCAGGTTACATTGGTGGCTGTAATTAAGTTGTCAATGTGTATCTGTAATTCTGGCATTTTTCTAACCTCTCAACACATACGTGATTCCGTATTCAGGTTTAAAATTCATTGTTTTTATATGAAATTAGTAGTGCATTGCCATGTCTGAAGTTTAATCATATTCTTCAGCTTTATATTTACTTCAGTTTATGGTAATAGCAATCACTGGGCCTCTATCACATTTCTGGCATTATACTAGTGCCAACAATAATGAGAAATATAATCCCCAGCTTCAAGAAGTAAACCAATTTTCAAGGATAAGAAAAAAAAAAAAATAAAAACGTTTTTCCTTGATCAATTTTTACCTTACAGTACTATCCCTGTAACCCATTCAAATCTGTTTATATTATACTAATGTAACCCAGTGTTACTATAATTACTAAAGACTCTCCAGCAAAGGTATGGATAAACCAGCACTCTCATACACTCATGTACAAAGTAATAAGTGTTCTATGAACAGTAGGCTTTTGAATGCAACAAGATAAGTCAACTTGAGTGGTAATATATTTTGGGAAATCAGCTCACTACAAATTGTGACTGTAAACATTGTACTGTAAATGTTTTGTAGTTTT